>PVLC010048947.1:0-10606 GCA_004027655.1 Graphiurus murinus | reverse complement strand
AAAGCACTAGATGGCTAATACAACAAACATAGAACAGCGAGGGACCTATTTAGATCAATTTAAATAGGTTTTGCGTGAGTATTGGTTACGATGATCTTTTTATTTTTAGGAGAGATGAATGCTGACTTGCAGACCAGGGTCATGTTTTTCTTGCCTGCATCAGCAAGTAGGGCAGAACAATTAGCTGCTTTTCCAGGCAGGAGACTTCAGATTCTCAGCACACAGCCAGCCCCAGTCCCTATGCACAGTCCAAGCCCACGCAAGGGCCTTGATCAACTCCTGATTGGCTTTGCCCCGATTAGTGTGATGGTGTTTAATGCTAAGCAGGAGTAGAGGGAGCTGGAAAATGAACCAAGTGCAGAGTTGATAGTCTGGATCCTATTTCTGTCTTCCCCTCCAGGTAAGGGGGAATGTTGTGGAACATGTTCACCCCTTGGAGCCCCAATTCTGCCATTTATGTTTAAAAAAACAACATTAAAAATAGTCATCTAAATCACATTGTTTTATAGCTTCAAATATTTCCCAGGAAATACTTTGAAGTGGTTCACACTGAAATGTTAGTTACTCATCAATTCTTTATTCCTTTCACTTTTAAAGGAATCAGAAGAGCCACGATCTTTGAGAATCACTGGATTTGAGTGCTAGGCTTAGCATTTTAAAGGTATAACCTCATTCAATGCTCAAACTACCCCTGTAAGGAAGGCAGTGGCTCTCAATATTTAGTGTGCCCGAGAATCACCTTCAGGGCTTGTGATTACAGATTCCTGGGACCCAGGCCCAGAGTTTCTGATTCAGGAGTTCTGAGGTAGGGCCTGAGAAATGGCATTTCTTATTTGCAGATCCCAAGTGCTGCTGCTGCAGCTAGTAGTAATTAAGGACCACACTTAGAGAATCTCATTTGGGAGGTATATGTACTTTTATCTCAATCTTACAGATGAGGACTCTTGAATGTTGGGAAATTAATAACCTTGATGGAAATGATTAAACAGAATGGGGATGGTAGCCAGGTTTAATTGGACTCCAGAGACCTTGCCTTGGCCCTTGAACTACATGGCCTCTGAAGAGAGGATTGAGAAGGAAAACAAGGGCCAGGAGATGAAACCGACCTTACCCATTCTTGATTTCACCAGGGTCTACGAAATCTTTAATCTTACAGAGATCACGCCCCTCACCCAGCACCCACTCAGGAACTCTGGGCTTCACTTGACTCTTTCCAACAACGAAAAGCTATCAGAGTTTGTAGGATAAACTTCACTTAAAAGAGAAAATTGCCAGAGGCCCAATCTGAGAATTCTTGACCTTGAGCAATGGTTTCAATTCTAGTTCAGCAATTTATTAATTGAATAACCTGAAACTAGTTACTTATCAGTCTTGGACATCAGTTTCCTCATCTATAAAATGGGCACAATAGCATCTAGGCTATGGTGTTCTCCTGAGGATTAGATTTGATGATTAGACAAGAGTGTGCAGAATCAGCATGCAATGATGTGTTGATAGTAAGAGCAGCAATGAGTCTTAAGTGGTAAATGGGGATACGAGAGTTTGCAGGATTGAGCTGCAAAGAGGGCTGACCAGGGTGGATGAGGAAGGAATGTCAAGGGGAGGCAAGTATTCTGAGTGGGTAGGGATGGATGAGAGAAGGTGGGGCTGGGAAAATTTCACTAAACAACATTTGGTAGCATAGAGGAGGTTAATGTTGGAGAACATGGTACTAGGAGTGAACTGAGAGCAGGACGTTTGTTGAGCTGAGCGAGTCTTCTGCTCTTGGTCCTGGGCGAATGCAGTGACCAAGGAGATTGAAGAGCCACCATTGGCTTCAAGGAGTCTGGTTCTAAGATGCTTAGAAATGTGGAAAGGATGTGTGGGGGGCAAATCTAGCAGCTCTGTCCTTTAAAACTGGGTGAAGAGAGTGGATTTGGGGCTTTGTCATCTCTTGCACATGTGATGAATTAGAGCTGATATATCCAGGAAAGGGATCCAACTTAGAGTCAAATGAGAGATTAAATCCTGGCTCGGCCACGTCATTACCAGGTGTGTTCCTTAAGGTCTTTGAGCTCTGTCCTCCTCCCCTGTTGAATAGACATAGCAGCGTCCATGCTACACAGCTGGTGTAAAGATGCAGACAGGCAATGCATGTCAAGAATCTGGTGCAATCTCTGGCATGTAACAGGTCTCCATAGGTCATCTTTATTGTTCCCTCTTCAGGATTCTCACGCAGCTGTGTAAAGAAGATTACGATGAATAACATAACTCTAGGGGAAGAAACTGCGACAGAACCTTAATAGCTGGATCTTGAGCAAGGCTGGGTCCGCTGGAGTCCTGCAAGGCAGACGATTCCAAAAAAAGGAATGCGTGCATTTCCCACTTTGTGTTATTATATTCTGGAAATTTTGGGTGCTTTGGGTTTTGCTTTTTTATTAATTATAAAGAAAAGCTTCTTAGAAACATGTGGCCTGACAGATACCCATCTCTTAGCAGTGCTTTAAGACAACAAGCTTTAGCCTAGAAACAGGCTTTGCAAGTTTATCTAAATTGCTACTGCCTGGTCTCCCCACTACCTGGTCTCCCTGGAACCTGCTAACAACCTAGATAAGACAGAACACTGCTTAGAGGGGCTAAGCAAAATTGTAAAGATTTTAACTAATGGAAAAGGACTTTTATATACGTGTTGTAAACTTAACTGGTTGTGATTAACCTTTAGAAAAACAAGTCTATAAAAATTCCTGTTCTATATGCCTCATTGTAAAAAAAAGAGTATAAATTTGCGACTGAAAAAAATAAAACAGATGCGCTTCTTCACTGCATTTGGGTGTGAGCGTATTCTTGCGACCTCATTTCAATCCACACCTACTGACGGACCCCCGACTCCTGCTAGGGCTGGACCCCAGCAAGAAACCAAGACTTAGAAACATTAAATGATTTATATCAAGATACACAGATGATAAAAGATGATATTTCTTGAATTCTAGCTCTGTAGAATTGTACTAACCTGTGGTAAGATCTAAGTGAGAATAATAAAATGTGTTTAACTTCATAGACTAGAGTCAACTAACTGGTACTTACAACATGGTGAAGGATTCCAGGGTGCATGAGATTAAAGGGACAAGAACCTGAATGGATTAGTCATGTCTGCCATGGCCAGGGACAGGGGAATAATGGCCCTTACCTGGTGTACCTATCCTTCTTGTCCTAGGTAAGTCACCTCTCTGTAAGTTCCTACAGTAGACAGTGACCTTCCAAGATGTTCACACTCAAATCTGTGCAGCCTAAGAATCTGTTCTGTTACACAACAAAAAGGGCTTTTTGAAAATATAATTAAGGTTACAGGAATTAAAATAGGGAGATTATTTTGGGTTATCCATGCGGGCCCAATCTAATCACCCGAGCCTTCTAAGGCAAGGGGCTTCCTCAGGCTGGAGTTAGAGAGAAAAGACATAAGGAGAAGTTGGAAAAACTGGAGGCACATCCTTGATGGCTTTAAAGATCAAAGAGCCCATGACATCTTCTGTAAAGAGCCAGATAGTAAATATTTTCTGGCTTTGCAAGGCACATAGTTTCTGTCTCATGACTACTCAACTGTGTCATTGCAGAGCAAGGAAGTCATAGATAGTTTGCAAATGAAAGAGCATGCCTGTGTTATGGTAAAATGTTATTTACAAAACAGAGGCCAGGCTGGATTTGGCCTGCAGGCTGGAGTTTGCAGACCTTGACACTTTTCAGAAATGCCCATTAGTTAATTTATAGGCTGGCCCTCGCTTGACTGGCATGTGTCTGATGTTTTCCTCATGGCTGGGGTTCTAGGGGAGTTTGGCAGGAAGATCACAGAGGTCAAGGGCCATTTCATCCATCAGGTCACTTGTAAGTACTGTCAGCAAGATTTATGACTGCGGGGCTTGACTTTGATTACCTGTCTGAGGGAGTTTGTGAGGTTTCTCCGTGGTAAAGGGTTTTTCTCATGGTTCCATACTGTGCATTTTGGAAGGAAAGTGTCACATACAGCATCCACTTAAAGAGTAGCAAGTTGAGAGGCTGAGACTGGAGGATCGCAGGTTCGTGGCAAGCCTCAGCTACTTAGTGAGGCCCTCCGCAACCTAGTGAGATCTTGTTTCAAAATAAAGAATAAAAATAGGGCTGGGGTGTAACTTGGAGGTAGAATGCTCCTGGGTTCAATTCTCAGTTCTTAAAAAAAAAGAGAGCAGCAAGTTATGTTTCCCTCCATAGGGTGTAGTTTTTGCATAGTTATTTGAAACTCTTAAGTGCAGAAAATTTGCATTTTCTCCTTATTTATTAATTTATTCAATCGCATATTTATATCAGCATGAACTCATAGATATTGACTCGATACTGTGAGGTACCATTCAATTTATTCTAATGTTCTAGCTTTTTGACCAACTTTTAGGTTTTATAACCATCTTAGATTTTAAATGGTTTTAATTTCCTCTTGTCTAATTAATAAAGAAATTGAAGATCTTTTCATATTTTTGTGGTCTGTTTATACTTCTTCCACTGTACAATACCTGTTTTTTCCTTTGTGCACTGTTTATGTTTTTAATCTTTTTTCTTATTAAATTGTGAGTTACTTATTTATATAATGTGGATATTAACCTTTGCCACTTTAATCTTCTAGTTTGAGGCTTGTCCTATTACTTCCACCATAGAGTCATTTGATGAATAGTTTATGTTTTTAATCTTAGGAAAATTTATTCAATATCTTCCTTTATATTTTGTACATTTTAAAGTCCTTTACTATCACAAGATTATAATAGAATTATCTAGCTGGACATGGTGACACATGCTTGTAATTCCAGTACTTGGGAGACTGAGACAGGAGGATCACAGGTTCTTGGTCAGCTTCAGCAACTTAGTGAGGCCCTTCACAATTTAGAGATACCCTGTTTCAAAATTAAAAAAAATAGGTCTGGGGGTATACCTTGGAGTTAGAACACTGCTGGGTTCAAGCCCCAGTATCACACACACACACACACACACACACACACACACACACACAAATTAACTGTCCTCTAAATCTCTTACAATTGAGTAATTTAGTTAATATTTTGAAAATGATTCTGGATTTCAATATAAAAATCTGATGCAATAGGGATCAGATTTTAATTATTTTTCCAGATAGAAAAGCAAAATGCACTAGAATGTGTTATTGAACTAGATATCATTTATTCACTGACCTGAAATCCTAACTTTGATATAAAATAAACTCATGGCCTTTTATTCTATCCCAGAACTAGTATTAATTTTTTTCTTAATTTCTATAGCTTCTTTCTTCCTTACTGCTCTTTTTTTTTAAACAAGTCATTTTCTGGAAGGACAAATCATCCAATTTTTTCTTCTTTAGTAGTGTATTGGATTTTATCCTTTGCTCTTCTTTATTCATTTTAGAGTCAGTTTTTCAATTTCCACAAAAAAAATCATGTATAGCTTTTCATTGCAAATGCAATGGATTCTGGCATATATTTGGAGAGAATTGGCAAGTTTATAATATTGAATTGTCTTTTCCAAGGACATTATGTGTTCCTTTTAATTATCTTTTATTGCAGTCTTTCAATAACATTTTATAGTATTCTTCATCAGGATCTTACATATCTTTGTTAGATGTATTCCTAGATATTCTTGGGGTTTTCTTTGTTGTTATTCTAATAGTATGCTCTTTAAAAATTACAATTTCTAGATGTTTATTGTTGGGAATGTAGCAATATAACTATCTTTATACTGCTTTTATATCTAGCAAGCTTGCCAAAGTCTCTAAGTGATTTTAATAATGAATCTGTAGATCATCTTGCATTTTCAACATAGAAAAGCATATTATCTGCAAATTATATTTTATCTCTCTTCATTCCAGATTTTATATTCTTACTTCTTTTGTCAACTTCAGGCCTGACAAGGACTTCCAGTGCAGTGTTGAATAGAAGAGTTCACAGAGTTTTCTCCTTGATTTACTTCTGTTAGTTCCATCAGAATTCTTAAGGGCAAGAGTTCTTTCCTTTGAGACTTCTTGCTAATGGAATCTCTCCCTGTGAGATCGTGTTCCGGTCAGCATTCTTGCAGCTATAATCTAAAAGACTGGTCATGTAACTTGAAAAAAAGAAGATTTATTTTCTTATGGTCTAGGTTAAGTTCATGTGAGTCTAAAGACGAAGATCTCAGGGCAGAGAAAACGGGAGCATGTAGACTACTCATAGTATGGAAGCCAGAAGAAAGAGACAGGAGGGGGAGGAGGAACCATTTATATAATCCCCAAGGCCACACCCCCAAGGGACCCATCTCTAACCATATTCTACTGACCTGGATCACCATCCAGATAAATGGATTTATACAATGGATCTATCCACTGCTGGGATTACAACCCTCATGACTTAATTACATCAGCTCCAAACATTAATAAATGAGCTCTATAGGGGACAGTTTATACTTGGAAATGTGATCTTAGAAAATGTGGGTTTATAAGGTAACTGGTAGAGCATACCAGGCAGTGTATGCTATCTCTTCTGAAGGCATGACAGGGCTATCTCATTTAACTTAAATATGGGCTTAAATTTGAATAATTGAGAAGTGTCTTTAAAGATAATAACAACATTGTAAATAGTAATTTACTGTACAAGGGCATACCGTGCATGTAGTAAAATCCTCTCTGTGAGCTCTTCAATGCCCCTAACCTAGAAACATTGCCTATTCCTCCACAAAGGACCCCTGGCAATAGCTGTTTTACAACTCCAGTGCAGATCAAAGCCAACGCATGTGCTTAATTTCTTAAAACAAATTACTGGTAGAAGATCAAATTAATGACATGTCAGTATGAAAATCCCCACATAATCCTTAATTCTGTGGTGGCCACACATTCTCCACAGAATCCCCAGTCACTGGAGGTCAGAGCTGCAGGACTAGAGTTCAAGGTTGTCTCTTACATCTCAACACCGTGGTCTATCTGTTGCTGAGCAGGACCTTGTTTTTGCCTCTGCAATCTGACAATTGTTCACTTGCTTCCAACAGTCACTGGAATGCTGCCCAACATGTTCTTGGATGCCATCGACTTACTCCTAGGCCGGGGCCTCTCCAAGTTGCTCTTGGTCACAATGAGATAAGCAAGCAAACTACGTAGGACAAGCTGATATTTTCAAGCTGTATTTTTAAAGGTATCAGTCCAAAATGAATTAGATACTTTTAAAAAATTCCCTCCTGTTGCAGAGATTAGCCCTGACATTCAGCTTGCTGTTTTGAAGGAAGGAGTGTGGGAAAGACCACCCCTGTTCTTCCTGTGGTTGCCTCTGCATGCAGCCCTGGCCAAGGAATTCCTTCCTGTCCTTGAAGACTCAGCTTCAACTTGCTTTCACCAACTCACTCTCTTACCACCTCCCTCAAGTTACTTAATTCATTTTTCTCATGTGCTCCCATAATTCTTACACTTTTAGTTGCTATCATTTCATTTGACCTTGTTTTATAGATGGTTGTCTGCCTGTGTATCTTCACCTTGCCTTTAATTGACAATCCAAGAGTAAGGTTTATGTTTCGTTTCTGTCTATTGTGGTGCCTAAATTATTGGTGTTTACAATCTGAAGACTGGATTCTGTCTTTTTGTGTCCTCTGTATGACACATGTCATCAAATAAGTTAGTATTTGTTGAGTAAGTATATGAGATCTCATATATATACATATATATTTGAATATATACATTCACTTTTTTTCTCATCCAATAACTAATCTTTTTGTGTATGGTATGGGGATTGAACCCAGTAGTATTCTACCTCTGATTTACACCTCCAGCCATATTTCACTTTTTAATTTTTTTTTTTTGTGGTACTGGGGATTGAACTCAGGGGCATTCTGCCTCCGAGCTACACCCCCAGCCCTATTTTTTATTCTTTATTTTGAAATCAGGTCTCGCTAAGTTGTGGAGTGCCTCACTAGGTAGCTGAGGCTGACCTCGAACCCGGATCCTCCGGTCTCAGCCTCCCGAATGCTGGGATTACATCATTTTTTTAATTTTGAAACAAAGTCTTGCTAAGTTGTTGAGGTCCTTGCTAAATTGTTGAGGCTGGCCTTCAACCTGCAATCCTTCTATTTCAGACTCCCAAGTACTGGGATTACAGGCATGCACCACCATGCCTGGCCAACCACTAATTTTGAGTGCTTACTTTGTGCTAGGCACTGTGCAAGAGCTCACGAGTTTCTGTTATCATGCAGCTTACAGTTCAATGGTTAGGAATGAGTGAATTAGAAATTCACTGTACAAGGAGCATTTGAAAGGGGGTGGGGGAAGCTCCACAAGTAGCTAATGCATCTCTCTAGCTTTATCATCCCAAAACAGCTTTCTCTTGGCTTTGGCAGCATGAATCAACCAAGGACAGTCAGTCTGGCTTCTAACTAATCAGACTGAGAGGCTACGCTGAAAGTGCTTCCCAAATAGGCAGCATCCCCAGGATCATTGATTTGAGGGCACTCATTCCGTGGACCCTGTCACGATGCAGGAAATATTGCCTTGTAATTTCGCCACATCGACAGTGCTGCTGGGGGAGCCCCTTATCATAGTGTCTCAGCTCCACAATGGGAACTTTCAAATGTGCCGCACAGAATGATTATTTCAAACGTGAAATGGGAGAAGGGAGAGGAGCAATTGGTACTCCTGGAACCAGGGCCTCTGTTTGGGATTTAAGCCTGTCACGGCCAAGTTTAGAGCCCAGCATGCCTAAAATAGAGCTATTATTTCAAAATGTTTTGAAATGATGAACTAAATTTGTCCAAGTAATAGTTGCTGTAGAAATCTAGAGCAGTGGTTTTTAGGTTTTATTTTTAGGAGCGGCACTCTTTATTGGAACAAAACCTTTGTGAACGCCGAAGCTGTACATCAGAGTAGTTTATTAGTTCAATAGAGATTACTCAGGCACTTACCAAACTCCTGACACTAGACTAGCTACTTTTGTCAACAGGCAGTGAACAACGAAGTCTGATTTTCAAAGAGTCTCCATCCAAATGTGAGGAGACAACAGCGTAACAACAAAAGCGATGTGCCATGAGAAAATAAAGGTGGGGGAGGGGATGGAGAACACCAGGTTTGATGAGCTGTCAAGTGTGGAGCAGTGGTTGGGGAAGGTCTCTGTCATCAGTTAACATTTGAACAATGACTTAGAGTGAGTGAAGGAGGGGTGTGGAGTGTTGGGGAGATGAGCAGGTGCATAGGTGCTGAGACAGGTGTGTGCATGCAGAGATGCAGGAATCACAGGAGGCCACTGGGGCTGCAGAGAGAGGGAGCCAGGGGCAATGAGTCCTTAGAGTTAATGCAGAGTGGAAAGGAAGGGGAGATTATGATTAAGGATTTGGGGATTGTGTGTGTGTGTGTGTGTGTGTGTGTGTGTGTGTGTGTGTGTATCCTAAGGGAGATACAGAGCTATTAAAGAATTTAGAGCAGAGGAGTGACACCATTTGACTTACATTCTAAGTTGCACCTCAGGAAATTCACAGATCCTGTACCTATGGTCCCCAGAAGGAAGGCAGAGTGTATGGATACAAGTGCAGGAAACCCGGAACCTGTGAAAGATAGGAGCTTGCGAAATTTCTCTTCTGATTGTTGCTCTTTCCTCAGTGAATTAAAAACCAGGGCAATCAGGCAAAAGCAAGGATGGGAGTTGCTGGAGGTGTGAAAAGAGAGGAGAAGGGACAAAATAGCCTGTGAGCAGTGTGGGGAGAGTGAGTGGATTTGGAAAATGAGGATGGCAGGCAGCGTGGAGTGCTGGACATGAATTAATCATTTGAGATGCTGAATTCCAGGGAGGCTGGTCAGAGGCTTTGTGTACTTTTCTCCAGTCACGGTCCAGGTTTGGTTGACACACTTTTGCACCATTAGCAAGGGGAAAGACCAAAGACTTTATGTCCTGATGGGGGGTCACAGAATTGATGTCATAAAGGTTAGAGAGCATTGGAGAAAGTGAGGGCCAAAGACAGAAAGTTGAACCAGAGAGAAAGTGTCCAGAATTAAGACAGGGAGGAGTCAGGTGGCTTCAGTGTTAGTAAGGACGAGTGTGTGGGCCCTGGAGGAGCCGAGGGAGTGGAGGCCAGGTCTGTGGAGGGGACGATGTCCAGTCACTGAAAGGCCTGAGAATGAGAAGAGTCATCTGTATCAATGTTGCAATCTCCAGGAATCATGACAGGAGCAATGTTGGGGGGAAAGAAAGGGACCCTAGAACTTTCCTCTCATGGCAGGTGGGGAAGGGATGCCTGGGAGTCTACAGATGACTGAGGAGGGCTGGTGCTGGTGGGTGGAATAGTCTTTCTTTAGGAGTGCCTAAGCCAGATGGGGTTGGCTTAGGGGGCAGAGAAAGGTAATGCCCCTCTTAGGAAGCCAAATCAACCCTCTCCTCTCTTCCTAGAGCAGCCTCTAAGGACCACCAGGATGCATCCAGTCCTCAGAGTGCTGGAGCATTTCAGATAAAAGGAGCAGCAAACTTTTTGAAGCAGAGGCTTTGCAAAAGTGTTTTGGACGAATGCATGCCCAACACATTCTTTGTGCCCACTGGTTTGTGTTTCCCTCTCAGCTGGACTATGCTACTGTCATTTCTCCTGCTGTTTATGTGTACTTAGCACATCAAGAATCAAACCT
>PVLC010048946.1:0-10683 GCA_004027655.1 Graphiurus murinus | reverse complement strand
AGTGACATGCAGGAGCAAGAACGCAAGGCTGCTGGGTCCTGAGACCAGAGCGGAGGAAGGAGGGGAGGCCAGCGCGCAGAGAAGTGCCTGGCAAACTGTGTGGGGGAGGGGGTGGGGAGGCATGTCATAGCTTGATTACTTGATTACAGAATGTCCCCTGAAGAGCTCATATATTAATGTTCAGAGCTGATGTAATTAAGTCATGAGGGTTATAGCGAAATCTTTTGTAATGGATTCACTGGGTGGTAACCAGGTGGGGTGTGGCTGGAGGTGAGTTTCTGGGGGTGTCGTCTTAGGGACTGTACTTGTATCCCTGAATCCCCTTGCTTGCACTCTCTTGTTTCTGGCTTCCATGATAGCAGAGGACTTGCTCTCTCCCCCTCTCTCTCCCCCTGCTACCATGCTCTGAGCTCCACCGACCTGGCCTGGCATGGACTGAACCCCTCAAATCTCCAGAACTGTGTGGTCAGGTTTATTGGTTCACAGCTGACAAACAGGCCAGACAGTAAGTATTGTAGGCTTTGCAGGCCATGTGATCTCTATCTCACTGCTCAGCTTTGCCTTTGCCATGGGAAAACAGGCATAGGTGGTGCATAAATGGATGGGTGTGGGGCTGTGTGTCAATAAAACTTTATTTATAACAACAGGTAGTGGGCTAGATTGGAGGCTGCAGTTTGCTGATCCCTGGTCTAGAGAAGTGGCTTCGGGCTGGGGAATACCCTTGTTTTCTTCACCTGTGGAGTCAACAGGTCATTTGTATTCCTGAAATACCAAAAAGGAGCAGCTCATGAAACATAAAGGTGAAATGGTAGCAAAGGGTAATGCTCTTCTCACCTACTGAATTACGTTTTACCTGGAAGGTCTGAAGCCTGCTTGCACACACCCTTTCTGACCCTCCCAGACAGATCCATGACTTGACCGAGCGCACCCTCCCTGCAGGCACACTGTGAGGCTCACACAGTGGGAAATTACCTCCTCCCTGTCAGGAGCTGCAGGTGTGTGCCCACCAAACCCTCATTTCCCAGGTAACAGTACTGGGAGGCAGAGCCTCTGGCAGGTGCTTAGGTCCAGAGGGTAGGGACCTTGTGATGGTTTAGTGTCCACTTCTAACCTCGTATGTTTAGATAATGCTTTGAAAGCTCCCGTCTTATGGAAGTGGTCCAAACACCGTACCGACTGCACCCTGACCTTGGCCATCCAGCCTCCAGAAGACTGAGGAATGGGTCTGTCGTTTAAGCCGCCCAGTCTATAGTGCTCTGTTCAAGTGGCCAGAACAGACTAAGACAACCCCCTTTCATTGGCCAGGGGGCAGGGGCCTGAGAAATGGGTAAACGTGCCCGAGGCCCAGCCCGGAGCTGTCAGGGCAGGGCCTGATGGCAGCTGTGGTCCCTGCGCTGTCTCGGTTGGTGGGTCAGAGTACAGGCATTTCTGGGGCCTCTGGGGGGTGAAGGAAGGCCCTCAGGGTCACCAGTTGTAGAGAGGGAGGAGGAGAGCTGGAGAGATGAAAGGGCAATGTCTGTGATGGGGTGCAGCCCCCGTGATCGCGGGGGGCCTGAGGCCCAGCTGGTGACCCTCCCTTCATCGCCCAGTGATCGGTGGGGAGGACATGAGCTGGGCCAGCAGCTCCCGTGGGCAGAGGGCAGGCTCAGGGAGGATGTTGGCTGTGAGCTGTCAGGAGGTGACTCACACCAGGCCGAGGAGGTCCAGGTGGCACACTGCGGCACCCCGGGACCTGGCCTCCCGCTCTCCTTTGGAGCCACCAGCCCCATGGCTGCAGAGGCCACAGCTGCACAAGCCACACCTTGGGGCTGGGACCCACCGGCTGCCCTGGCTGCAGATGCAGGAGGGCTGCTCCCCACCTTCGAGTGCCTTGAGGGAGGGGGAAGGGAGGTGCCCCAGGGTGGGGGAAGTGCCCCAGGAGTGACACTGTCCTTTCTGGCCACCAGACAGGGATCAGCTGGAGCAAGGTAGGGTCTGTGCCATGGAAACAAGCAGGAGCACAGGGAAGGGTCCGAGCTGTCCAGGCCAAGCTGGGGCTGGTCCATGGTTTCCATGGCAACCACAGCATCTCTGTCCCCTTTGGTGGGGCTGGGGGAGGCAGTACTTGGGTTCTTCTCTGGATCATTCTCTCTCCCCAGCTCCAGAGCTGGGCGTGTGACCCGGGCCTAGCCATCAAGGCAGTGGTTGGCCAGTTCAGGATGGCACTTGACTCGGGTGGGACCCCCAAACTGGGGCTGGGGAGTGAGGAAAGCATTCTTTCTGCTGCACCTAAGGGAGAGAGGATGCCCACCTGGTGCTGGAGGGTGGGGGCATCATAAAGGAGGGGAACAGAAGGCAGGCAGAGTCCAGGCCCTGAGAAGGATGTCCGAGCCCCTGGACAGAGCTGTGCTTGAAGCCCCCAACCTGGGCCCCCAGGAGTGGAAGCCCAGGCTTCATATTTAGCTGAAGGAAGTCTGGGTTGTCTGTCTACTTCAGGGCTCTTTCAGGGAAGCAAGCCACTTCTGTGCACCACGCAATAAGACATTTATTCTAGGAACTGGACTTCACACAGGTGCAGCAGGAGAAGGAACGTAGACATCTGGAAGGAGAAGTCCCCCTTGAGGCCTCTAGCCCTGGGGTCCGGCAGGGCATTCTCTCAGGCTATCTCTGAGAAGCGGGAGCCGCCAGCCAGGGCCACCGGAACGTGGAGAAGAGACGGTCACGTGCCACTTCGTTGGGGCCAGCTCACTGGGCATCAGTGAGAGACTCAGGGCAAGAATCTGATGGATAAATCCCTCACACCACCCCAAGGTTCAACGAGACACAGAAAGGGGGACAAACCTTGGAAAACAGTGGCAGTTGTTAAGTTACTAGAGAAAATGTTCTCCTTTTAGAATTCCCCATTGTCAGCCGGGCGTGGTGGTGCACGCTAGTAATCCCAGTACTTGGGAGGCTGACACAGGAGGATTGCAGGTTTGCGGCCAGCCTCGGCTACTTAGTGAGGCCCTCTGCAACTTAGTAAGACTCTGTTTCAAAATAAAGAATAAAAAAATAGGACTGGGGGTCTAGCTCGGAGGTAGAATGCCCCTGGGTTCAATCCCTAGAACATAAAAAAAAAAAAAATCTAACACTTGTTATAGCCTTGAGGAAGACTTTCTCTGGGATTATTGCAATAAAGGACAGACATTGGGCTGTACTCCCAATACAAGGAGAAGTAAGGGCTTATGGCTAAAGGGCAGAGAGGGGTCAGTGGATGGAAAGTTGCCAAGGAGATCGATCGGGGGGTAAGGAAGATTCCTGCTGACTGACTTACCAGGATTCCTGTTAAAGGCATGGCAGGATGGTTAGATGCCAATAGGTAGGAGGAACCTTAACCAGACATGGAAGGTGGTCGGGTATTGTGGGTAGTGGCGACTTATCCAGAGTCCTTGCTAAGGTAGACCAAGCAGCCTGTGGGAAAAGGGCTCAGAGGAATGCAACTGAAGACTGGCCAAGGCGAGTCTGTCACCTCCAATGGGTCTGAAATCCCAAGAGTCTGTCACCTCCAACGGGTCTGAAATCCCAAATGCCCGTCTTCCATATAATGATACTGAAGTTGTCAACCGAAAAAGCACTGACAGATTCTCCAGAACAAATGAGTTTACTTGGGAGTCGTGTGGATTGCATCCAGGATGTATGTGCCATATGGTGGATCCTAGACATATCCCGGGGAGCTGGGGCAAAAGGGAGACTGTTTATTTTTATGGTGCTAGGGATTAAACTCAGGAAATTCTGCCTCCCAGCTACACGCTCAACCCTTTTTAATTAATTAATTTTTTTGAAACAGGGGCTTGCTAAATTGCTAACAGGCTCACTAAGTTGCTAAAACTGTTCTCGACCCTGCGATCCTCCTGTTTCAGCTTCTCAAGTACTGGAATTACAGGCGTGCAACACCACGCCCAGCTAAAAGACTTATAAAGACAAAATCCCTGGCTAGGGAACTTCAGCAGGTTGGACGCAGACCCCCACCCCCACCCCAGGTCACCGGGAGCCGACGCCCTTCCTAGGCAGACCTAGGAGGTCCCCGTGCAGGCGGTGTGCAGGGCCCTCTGTGCGCATTCCTAATGGGGGGCCGGCTCTGGCCCGCTGCCATGACCGGCACCTGGTCTCCGCGGCGGCGCGTCTGTTCCTGTTCACGCCTGGGAACAGTCTTGTACTTATTTCTCAAGTTTAAGTCGCGAAATATCAGAGCAGCGAGGGGATCACACCGCCACGTCCACCGAGCGCTGCTGCGCACACCTAGCTAGCGTCCGAGCGTGTCTGAGCCGGGCGCCCCGCGCATGCGCAAGGGGCGGCGCGAGAGGGAGGGGGCAGGACCACACGCTCAGCGGAAGCCTGGAGCCCCAATGCGCCCGCGCAGTCCCGCCTTCTCACCGGCCCGCCAATGGGCTCTCAGGATCCACCCCTGACGACGCAGGCCCCGCCCCCTGGAGACGTGCCGCCCAGGAGCGGTAACCCGGGAGGCCTGGGATCTGAGCAAAGTGGCCGCCATGAAGTTGACGCGAAAGATGGTACTGTCCCGGGCCAAGGCCTCGGATCTGCACAACGTGCGGAAGCTCAACTGCTGGTAAGGCTGGGGGAAGTGTCTGATAGTTGAAGTCGCCACCAGACATTGGACACCAAGTCTGCAAATAAGGTGAAGGGCCAGGATGACCACCGCCCTTTCTAGAGGGAGAGAGAACCAAAGACATGACTCGGTGAACACCTTGTCGCCAGGTGCTGGGGAGTGCTGTGCCCAGGTGACCCTGTTTGGAGATGACAGCAAGGAAGGGACACAGCCGCAGTGCAGCCAAAGACAAGTGGTGGGGTCTTGCTGAGCCAAAGGAGGAGCCTGCAGCTGAGGCCTGAAAGAGCTACAGGTGTCCTGTCCCTGTGGCTGGGGAGCGGGCCAGCGCAGCAGGGAGGCGCTCGGCAAGAACAGCCCTGCTCCCCGCAGCAGGCCCAAGCCTGCTAGAGGAACTGAGCCCTGCTCTGTTCATGAAAAGCCTTTCTCTCGGCCCTGGCCCATCTGGTGCCTTGGCCACAGATTTCCTTCCTTCCTTGGCTTCCAGTAATGCCTCTCTTTGTGCGGCATGCGGGGGTCAATGCTTTCTCTGTGCCGGGAGAAACAACAGCCCCATTACAGCCTTTCAACTTTGCTTCATAAGTTGCATGCTTAGCCTTTGAACATGGCCTCTCCTGAAGCCTCCCTTGTTTACATCAGGGAGGGAAATTAACCTTCTGCTACTCAGCCACTGAGAGAATGAGTAAATCTTTTTGTGTCTTACAAAAGGAGCAACGCCTACTGCTTCTTAGTCTGAAAAACACCCCCAACATTAAATGGGTAGTTTTGTTGGAAGTCAACTAACCATTTTTGACACTTTTTCCAGTTATTTGAGTAAACTTTCTTTTTCACTGTGCCATTAAAATCATAGAATCCTAGGCGGGTGTGGTGGCACATAATCGTAATCCCAGTACTTGGGAGGCTGAGACAGGAGGATTGCAGGTTCGCCACCAGCCCGGCTACCTAGTGAGGCCCTCTGCAACTTAGTGAGACCCTGTTTCAAATTAAAGAATAAAAATAGGGCTGAGGGTGTAGCTCGGAGGTAGAATGCCCCTGGGTTCAATCCCCAGTACCACACACACAAAAAAATAATAGAATCTGAAGGCCAGTGGTCATTAGTTTTGGGATTTGGGGTTTATATATATACATAAATATATATATATATATATATATATATATATATATTCTTTATTTAAATAAGACTGAAGTTCGTGTGTGTTTTCTTTTCCCAGGGGCAGCCGTCTCACGGATGTGAGTATCGTCTAGATCACCTTCAGATGATACTAATTCCCAAAGCTGTAGCCTCTTCCCCGAGAGAATTGCTGAGGTGGCAAAAGCGTGGCCAAGGGTTCCGTCCCGTGTCACTTGCTGGTCCCGCTCAGAGTCAAAGCTCTCGTCTGGAGAGGAGTCCCAGGAGAGTTTGGTTCCTCTAAGGAAATGTGCGGTCATCAGCAGCTCTGTGTGTGGCCTCCTCCTGGTTAGTCCAGCGTCCGGCCCCCGTCCCACCCCCGCAGCAGGCAGAAACCAGCCAGGTGTAGGAGAGCCGGAGCTCGTGGGTCTGTGAAGACCTGGACACGCACTGCCTGGCGCGCAGCCCCAGCGCCGGCTGCCCTGTCCCATGGAATGCATAGTGCTGGTGCTCTGAGACCCAGGTTCAAGCGGTCTCCCTTTGGCCTGGCTCCGTTGGCAGGAAGGGCTTCCATCCTTGCCTTGTTCATCAAGGAGAGTGAGAAGGAAAGTCCTGTGTCCCGGCAGAAGGCACCTTGATGTCCCCTGACCTGATGTCCTCTAAAGTGACCAGTGCTCTGTCTCTGCAGCCGGCAGCATTTGATGGCAATGACGCTGTTCTAGAGTTTCATAGCACACACACACACACACACACACACACACACACACACAAGTGAGCCCACGCTTCCCCTTCAGTGAGGGAAGGCCTTACCTGCGACGGGCAGCACGACACCGAGCCCAGCTTGCGTCCTGGGTTCCTTTGGAGAGCCTAGCTGAGCAAGGTCGTGCCCATGGGCCCTCCAGGGGAATTGACCGGGCTGGCGCAGATTTCTCCATCGACCTGCGGGAAGTGACAAGCGACGTCAGGGCACCAGTGCAGAGCGATGTTACCAGCCACCTGTTTCCCTCCCTAGATTTCCATTTGCCGGGAGCTGCCCAGCCTGGAGGTGATCACGCTCAGGTACCCGACTCCCCTGTGGCTCCGGCCCTGGGGACGGCTGCATGTCCCTCCCGCAGGACCCAGTGATGAGAGACAGCCTGGAAACCCAGCAGTCCGGGAGGGCTTCTAGTGGGAGGTTGCAGGGCAGGAAAGCCTGCTGCTTCCGCACCTCATGCCCCGTTTTCAGCACCTTACCTGCTCCTCCTGAGAGCTCCTGTCCCTGGAGGTCGTCCTGGGGCCTCCTGACCATGAGCTGGACCGGGCCCGCCCTCGCTATGGCCACATCTGCCCCTGGGGACCTCAGTGTCCAACATTTTCTGTCTTCCTGGTCCAGTTGCCTCTAAGATGCCCCTAGTTCCTCCGCACCCCAGGGCCTGCCAGGGCTCCAAGTTCCCTCTTTTCCGGGTTGTCGGTGTTCCAACAGACCAAGGAAAGGCAGGGCACCTGGCAAGGGAGGAGCGCCCCCACCTCTGAATCCACTTGCACTCCTTTCGAGCGGAGGGGGCTGATGTTTTTTGGTTTTTGTTTTTTTGCAGCACTGGGGATTGAACTCAGGGGCGTTCTACCTCCAAGCTATACCCCAGCCCTATTTTTTATTCTTTATTTGGAAACAGGGTCTCACTAAGTTGTGGAGGGCCTCACTATGTATCTGAGGCTCGCCTTGAACCTGGATCCTCCGGTCTCAGCCTCCCAAATGCTGGGATTACAAGCGTGCGCCACCACGCCCGGCTAGGGGGCTGATGTTCATGACTCACCGCTGCCTGCCAGACGTGGTGGTGGCGCCTGTCCCCAACTCGGCCCCCACGGGACAGCCCTGCAGGAAGGAGCCCTGCGGGTGAAACTGGCATGACAGGCCAGGCCCCCGGCTCTCGGTCACCCTCAGCTGCGCTGGTCCCAGGGATGGATGGACACCCTTGTGTTGGGGACCTCCAGGTGTCTGCTCTGTGCCCCTCAGCTGTTCTGTTTTGGGGATGCGTTCATGTTTCTGTGGAACAAAAATTAAGCCCAACTCTTTTGTCCCTTTTGAATGTGGGGCTTTGGAAGTGCAGTGCCGAGTTCTGAGGGGCGCGGAGCTTGTGTATATTTTTTGCCTGGAGTTGTGGCCACTGCCTGCTTTGGGGCTGAGTGGCGTGTCCCTTGGGGGGCGTGGTGTCCTGACCTGGACGGCAGGTGAAGCATGCTGCTCCCCCGGTAGTGCCCGGAGCTGCAGGAGCGGTCACTGATGTGGCCGGCCCATCTGCCTCTGGTGAAGTGACCCTGTCCTAACACTTCCTCCCCGGCCTGGGGTCTTGACTGACCTCACCTGATCACAGGCGGGAGCAGGTGGCCGAGACCCCTGGAGGGCCTTTTTCTGGTGCTCACCCTTGAGACGGGAGCCCGGGCCACCGGGTCTCCTGCACGGGCTAACCATGCCAGTCCCGCAGCGTCAACAGCGTCTCGAGCCTGGAACCCATGAGCTGCTGCCGGCGGCTGAGCGAGCTGTACCTGAGGAGGAACCGCATCCCCAGCCTGGACGAGCTCTTCTACCTCAAGGACCTGCCGCACCTGCGGGTGCTGTGGCTGGCCGAGAACCCGTGCTGCGGCGCCAGCCCCCACCTCTACCGCATGACGGTGCTGCGCAACCTGCCCCACCTGCAGAAGCTGGACAACCAAGGTGGGCGGCCACGGCGGGCGGCCACGCCGCGTGCTTCCCGTCGCCCGCGCCTCTCCCCGGCCGTCGCTGGCCTGGAGACTCGGGGCCTCGTCTGGCTCACGCGGTCTCCTCAGGAGCGGCCCCCACATTTGCTCGGGCCCGCTCAGAGGCGTCACTGCCATGCAGCCTGGGCACAGACGCCCAGCCCGGTCACAGCGCAGGTCCCCACCTGTGATCCACCATGCCTACACCTGACAGGCGGGGACACTGGAGTCCCATCTTTCTCCTCTTGCCCCACTAGTGGTGACCATGCACTGTGCAAGGACGTTTGCGGCTGGCGGCACGACTGACGGCTGGGCCTCTGGAGCCGTCCCCACCCGCCCGGCCTGCCGTGGGCCCTCCTGTCTCGGGGTGGGGCCTGCGGCGTTCCAGCTTGCAGACCCCAGGGCTGCCTCTTTCCTCATTAATCCACTGGCATTCTTTTTTTTTTTTTTTTGCGGAACTGGGGATTGAACTCAGGGGCATTCTACCTCTAAGCTACACCCCCAGCCCTATTTTTTATTCTTTATTTTGAAACAGGGTCTCACTAAGTTGCAGAGTGCCTCTCTAGGTAGCTGAGGCTGGCCTCGAACCCGGATCCTCCGGTCTCAGCCTCCCAAATGCTGGAATTATAAGCGTGCACCACCTCGCCCAGCTTCCACTGGCATTTTTAATATGCCTGTTTCCAATCCTTTTCAATTATGTGGAATTATTTCCTCCCAAACAATTTTAATATAAACCAACTTCAGAGCCAGGTATGGCGGCGCACGCTTGTAATCCCAGTACTTGGGAGGCTGAAAACAGAGGATCCGGGTTTGCAGCCAGCCTCAGCTTCTTAATGAAGCTCTCCACAACTCAGTGAGACCTTATTTCAAAATAAAGAATAAAAAAATAGGACTGGGGGTGTAGCTCAGAGGTAGAATGCCCCTGGGTTCAATCTCCAGTGCCACGCACACACACAAAAATAAACAAACTTCAGGGACATTAAGTCAAATGTGAGTAGATTCGAAAAAATACGGTGGTCTATTCATTCTTCTCTTTTTTTTTTTTTTTTTTTTTTGACAGTAGTACTGAGGATCAAACCTGGGGTACTTTATACCCTTTACCACTGAGCTACACCCCCACCCTTTTTATTTTTTATTTTGAGACAGGACCTTGCTAAGTTGCTGAGACTGGCTCAAACTTGTGATCCTCCTGCCTCAGCCTCCCGAGTAGCTGGCATTACAGGCGTGGCCACCATGCCCAGCCAGTCTGCTCCTTCTTAGTTAGGATCTGCCTTAGAGGCTGGGGTGCCACTCTGGTGGGGCGCCCGCCCAGCGAGTGCACAGCCCGGGTTCCTCCCGCCCAGCACAAAGGAAAGGAGTCGTCCTGACTGGGGCCTTTGCTCCCTGCAGCTGCGGTGCTGGGATTCACAGCGGGTCTGGACCGTTACCTGAGGTTCCGCACATGCCAGGCTGGGGTGCGGGGTGGGGGGTCAGGCCTGTGCTGAAGGCCCCGGGGCCAGGCTGCAGTCCACACGCTGTGTGGGGCGAGGACTCTCATGCTTTCGCTTTCTCTGTCCTTCACCCCAAAGCTGTGACCGAGGAGGAGCTGGCCCAGGCGCTGACGGAGGGAGACGAGATCACCGCTGCCCCCAGGAGAGCGGACGCAGGCAATGGCCACCCCCAGGCTCCCTGCACACTCAGCTCCGTCAGCTCCTCCACTGAGACCGGCCAGGACCCCCTGAGCTACCTGGAGGAGGAGGAGTCCAAGTGAGGCGGAGGGGCGGGGCTCCCGTCCTGGGGTGCTCCCTGTCTTTGGGAAGTGAGGGAAGGGAATTATCTGGGGCGGCTTCTCTGTCTCTCTGGGAGTGGCCGCGGCAGTGACATTAGTAGCATTCGCCTGTGTTGGCGGGTGCGCCAGGGAGCAGGAGAGGAGAGCGGCAGGGAGCCAGGGGGAGGAGGGGTGCGTGGGCGCCCCCGAAGGGCCTCCGTCCTAAGCCCTCCTGGGGTGAGGGTCCGGTGTCTCCGGGAGCAGTCTGCTGCTTGTCAGGACCACCTTTGAGTAGAAATGGCGTTGGGACATCGTCATTATTGCTGTGGCTGCTGTAGGAACTGTTTCTTTGGTGGCTAGGATCCACACAGCTGAAGCAGTTTAAAGTGTTCTCACAAGTGTCACTAATGAATTAGCAATGCAGGTGGACATTGCTGGAGGAATTCTGGCTAGACTCCACGCTCTGGAGGCAGCTGTGGAAGGGGTAGGAGAACAACCAGCTGCTGTGGCTGCGCGGTTCCAACTGAGCTG
>PVLC010048945.1:0-10592 GCA_004027655.1 Graphiurus murinus | reverse complement strand
GTTCTAATTTTCAGAGTCTACGTGTTTGACTTTTCACTAATAGTCAACTTGGAATGTGGAACCATTTAATTTTCTCCCAGAAAGATTTATATGGATTTTTCATAAAAATATGCTCATGTATACTCAGAATGAACTGGGCACAGAAGATTCACTCTTATTTCTGGACACCTTTTTTATTTATAAAGTCATTCCCTCCTGTTTATAAGACAATAACCAATATCTTCCACTGATAATTTACCCCCAAATGACATCATATTGCAATTAATAAAATATCTGGCTTATATAACCTTTGCTTAAAAAAAGAGGGTCTTGAAAGTATTGCATAAATAAAGAAGAGTTGGCACTTACACACATATGGATGATGTACAGAGGGATGCATAGGTAAAATGGCATGTAAAATGACAATATTTATTCTATTGTTTATTCAACAAATATTTGTTAAGTCTTCTTTTAGCTACCAAAGTGCTTTCAAAATCAACAATAAGCAAGAGAGGCATGGCTCCCATCCTCAGAAAACTTATAATCCAGTGCAAGAGAAAGACACAGTACTTTAAATTTTGTCCTGCAGCAGGCCAGCTGCTGCCTCAGTTTCCCTATCCTGCAGTCCGCACTGGAAGCTGAAACACAAAAGACAGACACACACAGACACACAGACACAGACACAACCTGGCAAGGGGAACAAATGTTCAACTTTATTAAGTGGCTCTTTGCCTATATAGGCTGAAGCCAGACCTTGAGTACATGCACAATATTCATTATCTCACAGGCCCTAAAATCCAGGTGGGTCAAATCTATCAAGCTTAGAAGAAACATTTGTTACTTCCACCTTATCTTAGACCCCTTGATAGGGGAAGACAAACAACATAGGTCATAAACCCTCAAACATTGGGATTCCTGGGAAGTTACAAATTTGTTATCTCTAGGGTCGTAGTAACAGGCACTGGCTAAGTTTTAACTGCTTAGACAGCCTTGACAGTTAAGCAGTCACCTAGCTTTTGAGTCTTTTGAATTTAGCAAAAGTTTTCTTCACTTCCCACATTGTCCCATTGTCTTAGGTGTGGAACACCTATAAAAATGTAAACTTAGTATATAATATATAATTATATAATAGTAAAATAATTATATTAAATATAATAATTATAGCAATGTTAATATAATAATATATACAAACTCTAGATTATTATTTCCAAATTACCTTAATGAGCTTATTTTATTGATATTGAAATATTCACAGAGTTGAAAACTTTTGGGAGTTAGTGTTTTTACAGAGACTAGTAAATTCTTTAAGAAAAGAAACGAGAGGGGTACATGCTTGTCTGGGAGTCTGGAGAAGTTTTTGTTGTGCAAATACAATTTTTGTTTGTTTGTTTTCTGATTTTTTGGTACTGAGGATTGAGCCCAGGGGCATTCTATCTCTAAGCTACACCCCCCACCCCTATTTTATGTATTATTTTGAGACAGGATCTTGCTAGGTTTCTGAGGGTCTTGCTACGTTGCTGAAGCTGGCCTTGAAACTGTGATTTTCTTGTCTCAGAATCCCAAGTACTGGGATTACAGGTGCGTGCCATCATGCCCAGTTGCAATTATATGTTAAAAATAACCAAGGGACAACTAAGTCAAACTGAGACTAGAGGAAAGAGGGACTGAGTTGAGGTTGTCTGTGGGTTCCAGAAGCAAAGAACACATAGCTTGTCAAGGTCATCACTGTTCGTTCAGCCAGTCATGGTCTTGATATAGTGTAGGAGATTGAAATGGATGAACAGATATATCAGTACCTACCATTTGCTTAGGGTTCAAGTACTTAAAAAAAAAATGGACTGGGTATTGGATCCAGGGGCATTCTTCTCTAAGCTACATCCAACCCCAATCCTCTTTGATTTTTTTTTTTTTTTAATTTTGAAACAGGATCTTGCTAAGTTGAGGACTATGGGCCTTGAACCTGCAGTCCTTCTATCTCAGCCTCCCAAGTACTGGGAAGACAGGGGAATCTGACAGTGACATGTGGAACCCCATTGATTACCACTTTATATTTGGCTGGCTTGGCAGTCTAGATGGGTGTTCTCTTCTTTTCTCATTGCTCCAAGTGTGTCTCTCCTGAGGCTGCACCCTTAGTCAAAGAGAACGATCTATCCCAATAGAGGAAAATAGAGGAGGACCTTTTTCAGGTCAAGGTTATACGAGTAGCTATATTCCTCTGCTAGAACCTCCAAACAAGTTTTCAAAGTTCAAATACATTTGATGCTACTACCATAATTGTAAAAGTTCTACAATAAGCATTTAGTGGCAACCATAAGAGGAGACTATTAATAGCTTCATATTTATTTCTTCTTTAGGTAATTCCCAATGTTTCTCTTGATTTTAAAAATTATCTTATCTTTTCAGAAGCACACAAATATTTCATCCTGAAGAAGTTTCTTCCTTTTAGTGACCTCATAAAAATTCTAATGATTATCTATATAATGTATTTGCTAGTTAATAAAGTACTGTTTTGTAAACTTCTTCCACTGAAATCTTTAAGTATTGCTTACTGAGGTTATTCTCTAGCTTTGACTCTTTGATATTTTTACCTAAGCAAGTTGGTTTTCTTGAGGGACAGAGTATTATTTATGTTTGTGTGTGTAAAATGTATATATATATATATATAGCAAACACTGGACTTTGTAGGGGAAAGCAAAAGATATATTAAATTTCCCTGCAAAGTAATTTGCATAGGTTCAAGTGGGATTTATTATTGATATAAAATGTGAATAGCTTCTTATTGCATCTGTCTTTTGGCTAACATCTCTACATTCAAAGAGCATTTAATGTTCTTTTTAGTTTTGGAAGCAGCATAGGTTCTTTCCCTCCACTATAACTATCATTTTCCGAGGTTATTAGCACACCCACCACACTTAAAAATAATATGCTAAATTACTGTTGCCATATTCCGAGCTTTCCATCTCTAGCATGGGCCTCTCTCCTCAGTCTAGGCTGGTATTCAGATGCCTCTGTTCTTCATAATGACAATTAGATGGGGTTAACTCAACAATATCCAAAACTGGAATCTTGGTCCTTGACTGATAACCTGAACACTGCTCTCACCACGCCCTTCCCTGGCCCATGGAAAGGCAGCTGCCTCTTTCCAGTTACTGAGTGGGAAGACCTAAAGGTTGGACTTGATTTATCCACTTTCTCACACACCACATTCAGTGTTAGGAAGCCTACTTGGGCTTAATTTGAAAATACATCCTGAAATACAATTTTAAAAGGGGTGGGGTGGGGAGAACAAAAAGAAGAGATGCTCACAGAAGCAGAACAGCTAACAGCTCTTCAATGTATGAAAAGATGTTCAATTTCATTCGTAATAAAATAGATGAAAATTAAGACTACATTGAGATACTATTTCTCATATATCACGTTGGCAGACGTTCAAAAGCTTGACAGCACAGTCTGTTGGCAAGGCTGTGGAAAACTGGCATGCACATATATTTGACATTGGGAGTGTAAAATTACACAGCCTATGTGGAAAGGAATTTTGCAATATTGAACAGAATTGTAGATACATCTCCTCTTTGGCCCAACAAATATATCTCTAGGAATCTACTCTAGAATACACACACACACACACACACACACACACACACGTACTCTCATTCTTATATACCAAGCTGATTCATTTATTCCTCGCAGCCAAAAACTGAAAACAAATGAAATGTCTAGCAATAATAGATTGGTTATATAAATTATGTTGCATTCACATAATGAAGTGCTACATATTTATAAAAAGAATTGGGAAGATATGCATGGCTATTGTATTTGTGTGTATGTGTGCAGGAGTAGGATTAAACAAAATGAACAAAGTTAAGAACACCTTATATGGTGTGCGATTTTTGTCCAAGGAAGAAAACTAGAGTGTACAGAAAAAAATGCAGAAGTTAATTTTAAAAATGATTTTCTATAACAGGGTTCAGTAATCTATGTTCCATAGTCCAAATACATTCTGCTGCATGTTTCTGTATATAGTTTTATAGGAACACAGGCACATCTATTTATTTTATATTGTCTATGACTGCTTTCGCATTAAAAGACCAGAGTGGTTTAGAGTGGTCTAGTATGTATGGAATACACACACACACACACACACACACACACACACACACACTTACACTGCAGGTAGAATAGATAGTATTTCAGCAATATTTCTCTAAGTATATTACAGTTTTGACTTTTGAACCAAAAAATGTTCTATGCATTCAGAAAACTAAAACTAAAAACCCTAAATAAAAGAATGACTCAAGTGACATCTGACGGTATATCATTCTGGTATCTCTAATAATGAGATAATAGAGCATTATGTGCCCTGTACATATGTGGCATTATCAAGTTTATAGCTGCATCAATGAGAATTTGTTCAGGCTATTAGATCCAACTTCTATTTTATAGGAAATATGGAGAAAAGTTAAGTAAATACAATTAATAATCACAGAAATCAAATGTGGGTAACTTTCTATAAGATGCACATTTTGAAACTTTAAAGATATGCAGTGATTAAAAAAAAACTGGTGTAGCTTAAGAGAGATATAACACTCAAATATGGTGCATGAACTTGGGTTAGATCCTGACTTGGGATCACACCCACATCCATACGATACATTGTAAAGATGAGTTTTAGAATGACTCACAAAATTTACAAATGAATTGGATAATAAGCAATATTACAGAATTCTTCCTTCTCAGACGTTGACATATAGCAACATGAAGAGAGATGACACCTGCCACTTTCAAATACTTACAGCAATAAATACTGAACACTGCTAGATCTAGGTGCTGGATAAAAGATGTTTACTTACTGTCATATTCTAACTTTTCTTCACACTTGAGTTTTTCATGACAAAGTTGCACAGATCATATTGTGTGTGTGTGTGTGTGTGTGTGTGTGTGTGTGTGTGTGCTTGTCTCTAGAATCCCCTTTGCTGTCAGTCGGCCAGCACCTGATCACAGTTGTCACTCATCACCTACCACCAGGACTCCTGCAGCCATCTCCTGCTGCTCCTCTTGTCAACAAAAGTCTATTTATTCACAGAAACTGCACCCCCAAAACTAGACGATAGCATGCAAGCTCGTGTCACTCTTCCACTTAACATTATGCAGTGGCTGCCCCATTCCACTCTGATTCAAAGTCCACATTCTTATAATGATCTTCAAGACCCAACAAATCTTCCTACCCCCATCATATTGCCTTACCTTTCTGAGTTATTGCCAGTCGTCCTTATGCATGCATTTCACACTTATAGATCAAAATTATGCAGAGGAAAAAAAACTATTTGTACTGAAAATGTACACCATTTCTTTTCGCCATTCCTCCATAAATTATACAGTACAACAGCTGTTTACATAGCATTTACATTATATTAGATATTTTAAGTTATTTACAGATGATTTAAAGTATACTGATGGATATGCTAAGGGTAGGTTATGTACAAATACAATGCCATTTTATATGAGGAGCTTGTGCACCTGTGGATTTTGGAATCCAAAGGAGTCCTGGCATGACTCTCCTGTGGATACCAAGGGTGGAATATGTCTTCTCCTACCTTCTCTATCTGGACTCCTTCAATCTAGCCACAGTGTCCCCCTTGGCTTTTCTCAAATATGTGGGCTCCTTTTCTCATTTGTTTTTATACTTGCTGTTTCCACTGACTAGAATTCTCTTCCCCAAGATAGACACATAGTAAAGTATTACTGAAATATCATTGCTTCATTGGTGGCTACCTGGTTACATTTGCAAACTACTAGGTCCCTCACACTCTCAGCCCCTCTTATTATCCTACTGTATTTTTTTTCTTAAAAGACTATAGATTTATGCTATATCAAAACTTCACCTTAACCTTATCACCTTTTGACATGGAGCACATTTCAAGTATAATTTTTATTGTCTGTCTTCCCTTATCCAAAGATAACTTCTTTAAGGGTAAACTTTTTTGGTTCTTTAGTTCATTAACATACCTTAACATCTATAGCTTTTATAGCTGGCACACAGTAGCCCTTCCTCCAAACAACTTGGTTGAATGAATGAAAGTAGAGTAAGTAGGTGTGCTATTCAATGATGATTTTTTTTTCTTTTTGGTAGCTTATGCAAGATGTTGCTTTTCCTTTATGACTGACAGTAGCCAGACAGGAAAAGTTTAATTAGTTTGCTAGTTTCCATGTACCATAGGCTGAGTAGAAAAACACCAAACACAAGAAATGCATTTTCTCACAGTTCTAGGGACAGTCTCACAGTCCTCTTCTCAGAAGGACCCCAGTCACTGGAACCCATTTTAACAGGCTCATTTTAATTTAATTACCACCTTTCTTCTAAACCTTATCTACAAGTACAGTCACATTATGAGGGACAGAGGGCTAAGGTTTCCACATATGAATTTTTAAAGAAACACAATTCACCCCCTAACTGTCTTCTTTAAAATTATTGTAAGCCATAAAATGTCACATACCTTCACAATTTACTGTAATGTAAAACTGGCGATTTGCTCCTTGCCCCCCCCCTTTTTTTTTTTTTTACTGTTCCTGCCCTTCAAGAAATATGACTTTGCTTAGAAAAATGAACTGGTAAAATCTATTCCATCGAGGTGCCTTAAATAACCCAGAAAGAGTCTTTGAAACAAGCTCATGAATCATGTTCTCAACTTTACTTATGTCAAAATCCATTTGGGGACCCTTTCTTCCTAAAAATGGTTAATGATCCATGTACTATCTGACAACTCAAAATTTCTCCAACTTCTAGGCCACATCTGTGGCTGCATTCCAGGGGTACAACATTTTAATACTAATGTGGAGACTGGAAAAATTGTCATACTATTAAAAAGTAAGGCAGGAAAGATGTCAAAACCATAGCAAGACTGTATGTAATTTAATCTGATTTTCAGCTTTTTATGTTTTAATGATCTTACCTCCTCTGTGTTTCAAACATATCTCTTTTTGAGACATCTTCTCTTACCCAGTTTTCTTTCAATATCTCCCATTTTACTTACAGAGAATGGTTGAGAACAGTGAATGAGAAGGGGAGGGGCAGATGTAGCTACAATGCATCTTTCCTAAGGATTTCCTAATCTTTTTCTTTATTTTCTATCTTCGTTTATGAAATTAGCTTGCATCTATAGAGCATGGCCTCTTCCTTAGAAACACCCCATCTATATAAGATGGGGAAAAAAGACAATATGCACATACATTTTTTAAAACTAGAAATCTGTTCAGAATTTAATTATATTAGATTCGCTGAGCAGGAGCTCAGAGAAGGAAGAAATTCAATAGAAAGTCACTGAAGGTTCCCTACTGGTGAATGGACTTGGAGAAGTCTTTTAGGGAAAGGTATGATTTGGATTTGTGTAAGTGTGGTAAATGGCCTCTCTCAGAACTTTGTCATACTTCACAGAGGTTTATGATGAAGATTAGGAGATACCTAGGGCATGCTGATGATTGCTTGGAGCAACTCTGGAGACTAAGTATCTTTTCTATATGTTATAGACACTGGAATGCTTATATGCCATTGAGAAAACTTTGACAATAGAAATATCTACCAGCTGGGTGTGGTTGCATTCACCTGTAATCCCAGTACTTGAGAAACTGAGACAGGAGGAGTCCAGGTTCAAAGCCAACGTTAGCAACTTATCAGGCTCTTAGCAACTTAGTGAAAGGCTATTCCAAAATAAAAAAGATTAAAAATACAAAGAAGAACTGAGGGTGGTACTTGGAGGTAGAATGCACTCGGTTCAATACCCAGTACTGAAAAAAAAAACTAAAAAGAAATATATATCATGTTTCCATCTTTAAAATGATGAGGCAGATTCTGGGTTTGTTTGTTTTGCTCCAACAGGGAGTTCATTGTGCCTGGAGATAGCTTATCAGACCAATGCATGTGTATCTATGTTTATAGCGGCTCAATTGACAATAGCCAAACTATGGAAGCAGCCAAGATGTCCATCCACAGATGAATGGATTACAAAACTATGGGATATGTACACAATGGAATTTTACTCAGCTATAAAGAAGAACAAAATCATGTTCTTTGCAGGGAAATGGATGCAACTGGAAAACATTATGTTAAGTGAGATTAGTCAGTCACAAAGAGTAAAGAAGCATATGTTGTCCCTAATATGCGGATGCTAGGGAGAAGATGGGGCATAGGAGAGAATGAAAAGGAGAGATCTTCGATAAGCAAAGAAGTTGACTTAATTGTAGTGGATGCATGGGGCAGAGGGACACCCTAAGGCACATGATGTACTTACACAATCATATCAAGGTCACTCACTGAACTGAACCTGAGGGAGAGGGAGGGTGGGAATTGGGGAAGGGGTCAAATGAGAATTGTGTGCAAATATGTTGTTAACAACTTGTACTTAACAAAGATGTATGCTATATTGCACAAATTACTACAATAAAAATTTTTTTTAAAAATCAAATAACAGTGTACAACCAATGAAACAGTTTGAGTGCAGAGCTACTTCATGAAAAAAAAAAAAAAGGGTAGATCTGGGTGGGAGGAGGAAGATGCTAGAGAGAGGTGGGCTGGATGCTTCTTAAAAGTCATCTGGGGCAGTGGTCCACACAATGACCGTGGGGGCAGGAAAATAGCTAAAGTGCATTTTGAATATTCTGTCTCTTCCCCACATCTGCTCTAACTCTTCAGTAATACTCTGCAGCTAAATGGCGGGTGTTCATGTTCCATAGGCATCTCTCGCCAGCTATGGGACCTTAACTACTACTGGATGGTCTCCAGCCTAGTCTGCATTTCATTGTCCTCATCAGTAAGATGGAGCTAAGGATAGTAGTTCCCTCACAGGTCATTATGTGGGATTGCTGGGAGAATTCAATGAGGATAACATGAGGCACAGTAAGATAACACTAGAGATTAACACAACTTTTTATCCCTCTGTTCCAAGTGCTACTGCTTCAGTAGGACAGCATCATGGGGAATGGGGAGGGAGGGAGTGGTATAAAGGGTGCAAACATTTTGGTTATAAATAGGGACTGAGAGACACAATGTTAGAATGGCAGCTCTGCTTCCTAATTGTGTAACCATGGACAAGAGGGTCAAACTGCCTATGTATAACCAAAGACAGCATTTTCAATAATAATGGAATCAAGTAATACAAAATTAGAAAGTCAGAATTAAATGGAATCTGTGAACTCATTTAATAGAATTTTCTTCCTATTATCATAATACTTTCTATATTATCCCCAAGAAATAGTTATGGAAACTTTTCTCCTACCATACTAACTCAGTGTCCTCAGTCAGTCAGGGTTCCTAGTTTGTCAGCTTAGAGTATGAATAAGAGAGGTTGCTCGTAAATGTTGTTTACTAAAGAAGTATATTTTTTAAATTTTTTTCTTCTAAAAAGACATTGTGTTCCACTTAGGAATAAAAATGGATAATATTATTTTTTCTTAGTAAGATTCTTACTTTTGAAAGGAAAATAATATAGATGGTTTAGAAGTGATGAAGCTTGCTTTTCTAATCACTGGGCTAATTAGGTTTCATGGGGTTGCTTCATTGAAACCATAAACACATGCTAGGATCTGGATGCTGATTCCTTTGCATTTCCTAATGAGCCGTCTACAGCTCATTCTCCTTGCTCTAAGTTGAGTTGCTGACATGCCCAGAAGGAAGCATGCGACTTCTCCACAGAATCTTCACTAGGTTTCATGTCGCCCTCTGATGGCACTGAAGTGCATTAAACAAACATGGAGGGCACAAGAGCCACTTCCTCCATTACCATCAGCAGTCTTCTTTAGAGTTTCGTGTCCTGTCCGTCCAGGGTATGTGTCATAATTCAGTATTCGAACATACACAATAAATCATAGACTATTTAAAAGTAAGTGCACTGTTGCATGTATCTTTTATCACCCTGAACTTCAACATGTTGTATGATTACAATGCACCAATAAAAAAATAAATAAATGCATTTTACAACTTCCTACACTAGCATTCCTCAATATTTTCTTCATCATTGTTCCTGTAAAGAGCTTTTGTAGACATTTTTCCTAGTATCTACCTTCCCTCATGAAATATAAATATCAGAGATATACTGCACAGTTAAATATATGCTGTACACATAACCATCCTTCATACATAAAAAAACAAGAAAGTACCAGGACTTTCTTAGAAGTCTCCTAACATAATGTCAGTGATTATTCTACCAAAGAGAGAGAAGGGGTGGGGAGGGAAGACAAAAGGGAGGAGGAGAATGAGGAGGAGGAGGTGGAGGAGGAGGAGGAGGAGGAGGGAGACTGATTCTGATGACATCAATTCCAGTTAGACTTCCACTTAGACTAGGGAAAATGTCTAAAATAATTTCATTCCATTTCATAAAACATAGGATGACAACTAAGATTAATATTTGTAAAGTATCTATAATGCCTGGCATATAGCAAGAATCATTTGTTTGTTGAGCAAAAAACATACAAGCAAAAATAGGGTTTTCAGGAAATTGTAATGAAGATTACTCATCATAAGAAATGAAAGCTACATTCTTTTATTGGAGAAGCATTTCACATGATTTTGTACTTTCATTGACACTCAGGAATCATCCTGATACACAAGTCATGGACTACTG
>PVLC010048944.1:0-10549 GCA_004027655.1 Graphiurus murinus | reverse complement strand
AATAAGCAGATATACATGTATATACATATATATATGTATATATATAAAACTAATATATACATAACAAATGAGGTTTTATATATATACATAACAAATGAGGTTAATAGAAATTATGGTTGTGGTATTTCCTGGTAACTCTTCTTCCCTGGTAGGTTGTAAAAATGCTTACTCTGGCAGGACTGAGCATCCTGTTCAGAGCCACACACATGTGCTTTGTTCGGGCACTTGATAGCTCTTTTGCAGATGCTATACTCTGATGTTTGGGTTCACATTCTGAACTCACTTCCAAGATTGTGATTTCAAGCAAGTCATCTAATTTTTATACCTTCTTTTACTTATCAAATGAGAGTAAAAATAGCACACACCTGTGTGAAACTGGCATGAAAGATAAGATAATGCCTGACATATTGTACAGAGCAAATCAAAGTCAGCTAACCACTTGTGAATCAGTAGCCACTATCTCTGAAATAGGTTTACCACGAACTTCAGGTCATCTTTAGTGCTCTTGAAATTGCTTTAGGTTCAGACTTAACATAATCACTTGTATTATTTCCAAGAGATTTCTGGGATATTAGAATTTTAGAAGGCTTACTTGCTTTTCGTTTTTATCATGCTTTTATTGGTACATTGTAATTAGAGATCATAGTGAGAGTCAAGGAGATCCAAACATACCTGCACGGAGCCCTTGGTGTGATCCCTCCTCATCCTTCCCCTCTCCCCCCTCTTCCCTCCGGTAAACGTCAGTGAGATTGGTAGCCTGCTTTTCAAATGCTACCTGCAGCTACTTCTTAGGAGGAGTGTCCTCTGTGCTCCGTGTGCCCTTGCCCATTCTCTTTTCTCTGAACTCTCTGATCCTTGCTGTGTCACTTCTCAACTGTGCTACCCAAGTGGGAAAAGACTTTGTTTTTAAACTTTAGCTTTAAATAAGAAAAGATTTGCTTCTAGGTCTACTATGGTTTCAAAAATGGTTCTTTGGCTGGCTGCAGAAACCCTAGGCTACAAGTTACTTCCTATAGCTGCAGTTTTGAACAACCCTCCTAGCTGTAGAATTCTAGCCACTAAGAATTTGTGTGTGTGTGTGTCTGGGGATTGAAGTCAGGGCCTTATACATGGTAGGCAAGCACTCTACCACTGAGTTACATCTCCAGACCTATTAATTTTCTATTTCAATTCCACAATTAAAAGAATATCACATAGACCACTTATCTACATTGAAGTAACAGAGGAACTTTAATTACAATATATAATAGCATTTATGATCTCAAAGTATTCTGGTTTCCTAATTTAATGTTTATTTACTTATTTGATTCATTCAATAACTATTCATTGAGCAGCTTCCATGTGCTAGGTATCATTTTAGGTATAAAAGATTGATCAGGTATCATGTAGGAAGTGTGCTATGCTGGGCAGTTTTAATTTTAAACATTAGCCAAGAATTGGCCAATGTTGACTACAGAATCCTCACCTTTACTCAAACAGAGAAAGAGCATTCCAGACAGGGGAAAAGCAACTACAAAGACCTGGAACAGAAGTATATGCAATATCTTCACATAGTTACAAGCTAGGCAAAAAGAAATACATAGGAGAAGAAATCAGATGGATAAGGACAAACTATACAGATTCTCATAGGCTATTAAAGAACTTTGGCTTTTATTTTAGGTTATTTACAAAGTCAGGTTATATCTATAAAATAGAAAGAAGGATGTGTATGGTAAGGCTGGTTGGGTATCTGAGTGGATTGCTGGAGGTAACTATTAAAGGAAACCAGGCATGGTGGTATCAGCAGATATAATAACTGTTCACCCGATTGCAGAAATGGGGTTCAAGGTCTAGGTCTTTAAATTACATGTTCCCAAACCTTACACCAGTTATTAGAATGCCTGAAATTCTATCCTCTGTGATTAGGCCTCAAAATACTAGTTTTACCTCCAAAAGTACTATCATGAAATGTAGATATGGTTGAGAACAGTGAGCTTAACAATTACAAGATCTCAGAGATAAAGGAGTTTTGTCAATGATAAAGTAAGCTCCATAGTAACTGAAGGAATGCATGAAATTTGAAAAATATTTAACTATCAAGACACTGGGTATCAGAGTAGTCAATGACAATGACCTTGACAATGATCAAAGACAATGAGTCAAAATATAACAATCAAGGATTTTTTATTTTACTTATGGTGATAGTACAAGCAAGAGGCAAAACATGGCACCAGCTCCCCAATATTCCATCCCTCCTAACCCTATAGAACAGTATCCTGCCAGGATCAGGTATACGCAACATGGATAGGGGAGAATCTCTCACTGCCATGTAGTCCTCTTTATTGATCTATAAATAATAGACAAATGAGAGATAGGGGGAGAGGGAAGGGCTAGGAATGACTGAGTTGAAGCGGAATAAGTACATCATCAAAGTATTCTGATGCAGAGCTCTTGATGGAGGCACCAAGACCCCTAATTAGGAGGTCTCCATCTGGAAGTGCCTGGACTAGGAATTCTCATATACAAATCAGCACAGTCAACCCAGAAAGTCCTGAGTCCTTGACTGCCACTCCCTGCCGAAAATTGCAATGCACTGGTCAGCCACTGAGCATGGTGTGGGGAGCACCACTTCTGCATAGGAAGCTTGCCAGCAAAGCCTGCAAACTGCCTATAGTCAGACCTAAAATATCATACATAACATTTTGGCCTGTGGCCAGTCTCCTCACTAACAGATATTGGTTGTTGAATGAATGGCAACATTTAGATGCTTACTAATGGCCGTAAAAGAAGAGTGGGAAGGAAAAAATAAGTGGAAGGATGTTTCACCATGAACAGACTTCATACTTTTCCCTATAAATGATCCTGAGTGAGTTCTACTATAGTCAGATTAGATACTTTCATTAGCTGAAAGAAAATTGAGTCAGCACAAAACAGAAGTAAAGTTGCATAAAAGACTGTCAATCGCTACTTTGATTTTCTTCTTCTATATAACTGGAACAAACTAAGATGAATCAAAGTTGCCCTAAGGGAAGAATTGCAACCAGAATAATGTATCTTAATAGGCAAAGTTTCTCTTTTTAAAAAATGCTGGTGTGATGGCACATGTCTGTAATCCCAAAACTTGGAAAGCTGAGATAAGAGGATGGTAAATTCAAAGCCAGGTTCAGAAACTTAATGAGATCCTCAGCAAGTTAGTGAGACCCTATTTCAAAATAAAATAACAAAATAGGTCTGGGGGTAAAGCTTCGAGGTAGAATTCCTCTGTGCTCAGCCTCCAGTACCAAAAAAAACAAAAAACAAAAAAACAAAAACCTGTTAGAAATGGATACATTTTATCTGCTATTATCAGTGAGATTTTAAACATTATATGTATAATTTATGCTTACTTTTTAGGCCTGCTTGATAAATAAATAAATAATGATTACTCTAAAATAAAAGGGATACTTTTTCTGGTTTCATCATCATTTATATTCTCTTACTAGTAAACATAAAATTTTGAGACAGAATGTAAAAGTAAGATAAATTAAAAAAAAATTGAAATTACTTGATTTAAAGTGCCCACTGTCAGATATCCAGTTGTCCTTAAAATAGTAACACATTATTATAACCTGCCATACCCCAAAATATTTACTTAATATTTCAAACAGTAATGAGCATATTTGTGAATTTATACTTTACAAATACCATCAGTCTGACTTTAGTGAAATGTGAGATGCTCCAGAAGGGTAAGACTTTGTTCCAATTTGTGTTATTAACATTATCTAGACTGTCACAGAGGTGAAAAAATAACATAATAGTTGGGAGAATTAAATATTAAAAGTGATAATTTTGTACTCATTTCTATGGATGTGGATTAATATATATATAAGCACACTCCTGAGAGAATGAATCATTGGGAATAATGTGAAACATCAAAAATAGACACACTTTAAGTCATTGAATGCTATCTAAATTTTGGTTATAGGTATATAATATATTCATTTATTTTGAGCCTGCTGTCATTAATTAGTTCTTCTACTGTTAAATAATAAAACAGTATACTTTAGCTGAGTGAGGAATAGACATAAAGCAGGAATTATTTTAAATAAAATATGTATATTTATATGAATTTATTTATAGAAGGAAAATAATAGGCAATGTAAGGCCAACAGGTAATGGTGTACTGACTTAGAAACATATGCCCTCTCTCAGCAGAGCAGCCTGGTTTACCTGTAGCTAGATGGAAAGCAGTGAGCAGTAGTGGCCCTTCCTTGCGGTAGTCATCTACTAGAGAATCAGCCAGAAATGCAGAGCACTGTTTTCAAGTACACTGGCAGCATCTGATCATTATCTTGGTGAATGACTGATGTTGAGATTTGAGAGAGAAAAAAAATGCTGAGTTCCAACTGGTTAACAGAGGCATCCAGATGAATTATCCTTAGAAGTCCACACTGGCCCTCAAGTTCTGTGATGTGTCGCCAATGGAGCTGGAGTGCAAGCAAAAGACAGGAGTCAGTGGTTGACTCCAATCCCCAAGAATGTGCACTTTTAGTAGCAAGAGAAGCCCCATTTCTTGACAGAGAAGAACTGGAGGACTACTAGAACCATCAAAGATGTGGCCATCAAAGAAAAACTTCACTTCCATCACAAGACATCCCAGCCAATGGGTGAGAGAACAGAGATGTGGCTTCCTGGAGAAAACTGGACTTCACATGAGAACAGGAGCGCCATGGTGGGACTGTGTGGGGATCAGTGTCAGCATCAACCATTCCTCTGATCTATGCTGTATGCAGAGCGCCCTCAATATCCTGCATCCATGGCCAATTTAAGAGCATATATCCAAGATCACGCTAGCTCTACATCTGCCTCAGTCAGTCTAGGTTGGAACTGAGACATCATGAGCATCAGAAGATTCTAAAGCACTAGGATGTAAGTTCTAGAAAGCAATCTTCTCTATTATTCACTGCAATATTTAAGTATCTCACTCAGTGCCTAACACATTCCAGACACTAAGGAAATATTTGTTGAGTGAATGAAAAATTAATAACAGATGGACAGATAGGATAAATGATGACTAGTACAATATACAGACTGAGGGAAAATCCCATGCAAAATCAAAAGCGCCATTTTGTACAGAACATCAGAGATCTTTCCATATAAGTATATATGGCAGCATTTGATTCCATCATATATGTGTTCCAGATTATTCACCCATTTCCTATTTAGTAGTTTCTAAGGTTTTTCTACTTTGTTATTTTTTAAAAATCAAGCCTTGCTACAAGAAAAAATAAGTCATATGCAACTTTCAATATCTTCAAAAATCTTTTTAAGCCAGGTGTAGTGGCACACACTTGTAATCCCAATACTTGGGAGGTTGAGAACAGAGGATCACAGGTTCACAGCCAGCCTCAGCAATTTAGTGAGCTCTTCTGCAACATAGTGAGATCCTGTTTCAAAATAAAAGAATAAAGTTGGGCTGGGAGTGTAGCTTGGAGGTAGAATGCCCCTGGGTTCAATCCCCAGTATTACACACACACACATACACACACACACACACACACACACAATCATTTTAGATAATTTGACATTTTATGTACATATACAATGATCTTTTTCACAGAAGTTTTCCAGGCACAGAGAGAGAATACTATGTAATGCATTAAAGAGATATATGAGTAAAATTTAAAAACTAGAAGTTGAATACATAGCACTAATATGAACATGGCAAAGGTAGGATATTGTTTTGGTGTAAAATCACAACTAATTTAATTCTGAAACTATAATAGCAAAGAGCATTTTTAAGTACTAAATTTTCATCCTTTCTAATTTAAGTCAATGTCTTTGACATTATAATAGCAATGAACCCCCAAACTGCCTGAGGTTGAGCAATAGGAACCACATTCTAAACATAGTAGATGAATACGGAATATATCAGGAAGCTGTGGTGAGGTGGAAGATCACTTAAGACCACAAGTTCAAGACCAGCTTAGGCAATAGAAAGAGACCCATCTCAACATTTTTAAAACATTTCTTTTTATGAGCACTTCTTATACATGTAGTATCTTCTTTCTTTGTCTTAAGAAAAATATTAAATTAATGGCATTTATAATTAGATGGATTGCCCCACATAAATGTATGCCACAGGTTGCGAGGAGTAGGGAACATGGTAGTGCTTGTAAATTTCTTCATAGACATCTCTCTGGTCCAAATCTGTGCCTGCTGAGTGTGCAGTGCTGTTCCACTACAACAGAGCAGGACATGCCTTCTGGGCTCGCCTGGGGTGGGCCAGTGGAGTTACGATTGAACTTCACAACAGGTTATAGTTTTTGTCTCAGAACAAGTTATAGAAAATAGAAAAGCCCTGTCCCCTTAAAACTGGTTACTGAATACATTATTTATACAAGACCCTCTCTCCTCCACCAAAGTGTGTGTATGTGTGTGTGGGGGGGGGAGGGTATGGGAGATCCAGAGAAACAAACTTAAAATAATAATGATAGGTTGGGCTTGGTGGCTCACACTTGTACTCTCAGTACTTGGGAGGCTGAGACAGGAGGATTGCAGGCTCAGCAACTTACCAAGACCCTGTTTCAAAATAAAAATAAAATAGGCCTGGGGGTGTAGCTTGGAGGTAGAATGGCCCTGGGTTCAAAACCCAGGTTGACTGCGACCCATTGAGGATAGAATATAGTCAAGAAAAGTACTGCGTCTGTACTGACCAGGTGTCCATGGGAAAGTTTCCAACATGCCAAAAATAGCTCAGATGCACTAAGCTGTGGCACAAAAGGGGACAGTGACCTCCCCAAATTCATATACACAAAGGGGAGATTTCCAGACTGAATAAGCTCTTGCCATGTGGACAACTTCCACTCCCAGAATCAGTCTGTCCAGACCCTTCTCTGGAACATAACTCCTTTATTATGGCCTTCTCTTAATTTGTACCCCACTTCCCTAAATCTTTTGTTCCTCTGAAAAAATGTGAGTGCTCCTAGCATGTAAGCTTTTGCAAAGCCTTTCATATATATGGAGACTTACTTACATATATTTAGAAATGGGAGTACATCATTGACCTTTAAAACAAAGACCAGAACCAATCTACACCCTTATTGAAAAATCACCTATCTGAAGAAAGGTCACTTATATACACAGATCTCACGGAAGGAACTTTATGCTGAGGTTTGCACACAAGAATGGATTAACCAGGCAATATCTTGGAAGGATGTTTAACAAATGTGTTAAAATCCTACATATAACATGAATATGAATTTGTCATTACTAGTGTTATTTCCAAAGTGATAAAAACATATACTAAAATTAAAATTTTGGACTGAGTTATTTGTATGTAACATCTAAAGCAATTCTGAAGAATTTTAGAACTTCTAGAAACATAACTTGAAACCCTAAAATGAATTTGGAAGTTTATTTGCAGATTGAATTTGGATTATTGCCACTTTACAAATGGAAAAGAAAAAGCAAACAAATAGAAGAAGTCAAAGGGATTTCAGCTGACTTAGGCTAATTGCAGAGTAACTCCTCCACAGCAGAACTAAATAGTGGAGCTCACATTTACTATCTAAGAATCTAATGAACTAAACTCCCAGTAAGTAGAGCATAGCACCAAAGTTCCAGACTAGAGCTGTATTATTGAATTTGATGTAAAATAAAATTCATTTCGCTCAAATGGGAACTATTAGTTGCTCAAAATAATAGTAGGATATAATTTTCTATTCCTTCGATTTTGCTCCAAATCCATGTCTGATGTCTGTTTAATGATAAGAAAAAAAACTGAAGTGTAAAGTTATGTGCAAGAATGATCATCAGGCAACAAGGACAGACCTGTACTGGGTAAGAATGTAAGCCACTGTCGTGGGCCATAAAGTCATCCATAATCATCTTCCCAATAGTTTGTGAGCCATCAGGTTGTACTGAGTATCAAGCATTAATCAACCTGGCTTGCAGATTTAAAAGGTCCAGAGGAAATCAAGTGCTGTTTGTTTTCCCCTGAAGTGATGATAAAATGCATTCCTCACAAAGTTACTGTGTGTGTGTGTGTGTGTGTGTGTGTGTGTGTGTGTGTGTTACTGGCAGTTGAACCCAAAGGCATTTTACCTCTGAGCTATATCCCCAGCCCAATATATATATATATATAGTCAAGAAAAGCATATATATGTTGTTTGTTTGTTTTGAAACAGAGTCTTTCTAGTGCTAAGGCTGGTCTTGAACCTGAAATCCTCCTGTCTCTGTCCCTCAAGTACTGGGATTATGGGTATGCATCACCATGCCAGCTCCCCCAAAATTATTTTAAATGACCATCATTTAAAGAAATCCTATTTCCCAAAAAGTAAATTTCAGAACAATCTACCCTGGACTGAAAGTTTTGATGACTTTTTGTATCCAATCTCATTCTCATAGGAAATCTTGAACTTTCATCATGAGGACTTAAGGTGGATCCCAGACTAGGTGCATGATAAAATTTTGGTAGTGGAGGAGGACATGGAGGTGAAAATTCACTAAATCCAAGCAGTGTATTCACCCAGAAAATAAATCCAAAGGAAGGGAAAGGATATAAAAGTGTAAGAAAAAGTCAAGAGTAAAAGTAAGATGATGTGAAATCAGATGGGCATGAATCATAGAGGAGTATCTTTTTATCTTTATTGATTTTCAGATAAGTTGCTTATTTGTTTTGAAGGACAAGAGTGAATATATGTTGAAATTGTCTCATTTCCTTTTCTGGAGAATCTCTGACGTATAGAGATCATAGTCAGAGATGGTTAGTGGGTGTAAACCAACAAAGGAGTAGATCTCAAAAAACAGTTCAGGAAAAGAATATTAATTACTAAGCCAACCGTGGTGGTGCACACTTGTAATCCCAGTACTTGGGAGGCTGAGACAGGAGGATTGCAGGTTCTTAGCCAGCGTCAGCTATTTAGTGAGGCCCTCTGCAACTTATTGAGACCCTGCTTCAAAATAAAGAATAAAATAGGGCTGGGGGTGTAGCTTGGAGGTAGACTGCCCCTACGTTCAATCCCCAGTACCACAAAAAAAATATTAATTACTAATCATCACATAAGATACAGCATGTTTAGGCTGAGGCATACAAAGGAAATATTTATAAGAAAATCATGTCCTGTCTATAACATTTGCCTATACCCTCTGTGATAATTCTGAGTAATAAAGTACAATGCAGTTAGATTGATTGTAACTATGTTGTCATGTTTTGCTCTGATACATGACTTTTGTTTTATCTATTGGATAAGAATGCGTATGGACTTGGCAGAGTAGAGATGATGACCTAGAACATATATTCCCAACAAATAAAATGAATGAGTTGCTCAAAGACTTTTTGATGGGATAGGACAAAAATGCATCATGAACAACCAAGTATTATTTTATTCTAAGGAAGGTGTTGGGTACATGGCTCTGGTCCTGGACTAGATGTTCTTTAACTACCTGAGCTAGTGGCAATGGAGCCTTGCTGTGTCACTTTGGAAAAGGCATGTTGACTAATGTAGTTCTTTCAGGTGACATTCTTTCTCATCATTTGCCACAGTCAAGAGGGAAGGCATCTCCCATAAAGTTGTTTATATGACAGATGCTTCTTGCATGGAAGCCTTGGGTTAGCTATCTTTCTAGACATTCCTTTCAACTCAAGCTGAGATTACAAAAGCCATTTAGCAATGAACACTGACTGGGCCAGCTGTTCCTTCTACAGCATATTGAAGCACTTCAACTCATCTGATACCCTGTACAATTTATTTGCACAGGTGCTGTAGGTGGAAAGCAATTAAATTTTCATTCATGTTGGCATTTCACTAGAGGCCTTCAAGCCTCCCAGAACTGGAAAGGGTTGTATTCTTAAATGAAGGATTAACAGAAAGTTGAGATCTTCTGGAGAGAAGCAAGAACCTATAGGCAATGATCCTGCTTGTTGGTAATGGCTCTTTGGTTTCTGAATCTACTCGGTGTCTCATCCTCCCCAGATTCTCCAGATGCTGAGATGCTGCTGTGCCAGATTCATTAACCAATTAACCCTCCTTTTCATTCTAATGCCAAATGTTTCTATGTCCAAAAAATAAACATTGATCTCACTACTATACTGTTGACCTTGGTCACTGAACTTGTGAATCTACCAGGTGGCTCCAGTTTAGTCTTCAAGGCTTGCCTGAAGTTATTATTCTGTGGTTCTATATCAAGAAGCCTGCCTAAAAGACAGTCCAACAGGCTAGACCAACATATGAATGGTGATTTTTTTCCATCCAAGCATAATTAGAAGAGATGCAAATGAGATAAATGCATCCTAGTTTTAGACATCGTCCATTTCTAGTGTGTAGAAAAGTAGGGAAATCTGTTGGCCTTTATATTAGTGATAGGGGTAAAGTGACATTTTAAATAATGATTTCACCTTGAATCTGAATGTGTCTGAATACAAGTCAAAGTTAAATTCAGTGGAACCCATTGGACTCCTAAAGATGTGTTGGGAGTGCTGTACAGTATTTGCTTTATGAGATGATGGCTATATAAGATGAGTGTTTTCATCTAGTCTGTCTCTGTATTAGAAAGGACATTAATATCATATTTTCATATCTTAGAAGAC
>PVLC010048943.1:0-10591 GCA_004027655.1 Graphiurus murinus | reverse complement strand
AAAAATAAAAATTGCTCTAGTGTTTCACATACCACTTTGTTACAGTAAAGAAGATCTGAAGTTTTTATGTAATATATGCATTAAAATATTCTTAATTTGTACTTTATTGCATCACATAATTAAAATGTTTGTGTATTAAAAATCATTGCTGCTCATACTGCAAACTTACAAGAGTTCCTGCTTTCTTTTTCTCTAACAGATATAAGCTTACCAAAGTCGGCAACAATATGCTACACAGCGGCCTTGCTCAAAGCAAGAGCTGTCAGTGACAAGTAAGTGTGTAATAACTTGTGCGCTACTAAACACCTGACCTGATGAGACTTATTGCCTCTGAAGGTGTTCTCTGGAAGTTTATTTTAGTCTATGAGAACCCTGCTTATGAGCATGCATTTTCCAAAAACTGCTGATCTTTTCTTTCACCACTACAAGGAGGAACTGTATATCCCCAGGTATTTTAAGGGTGCGGGGTCCTTAAAGAAGGAGTTGTATGAAATTACCCACCTCTGAGGTGCCTTTTTGGGGTTTTTTTTTTTTGTTTTTTTCTTTTTTCTTTTTGCCAGACTATAGATACCAAAATGTCTGCTTGGGACTTAGACAAAATGCTGTCCTTTATTCGTTTTTGTATATTCCTCTTCCTGTAGCAATCCATGGCCGGGGAATTCGGTGTGGCAGAGGGGTGGTCATCTCCCATACTTTATGAATTTCAAGTTAGAGTCTGTTTGCTTTGAGATGCCTCTTCAGTGGGACGTTGGTCCATTTTATTCAGGCAGATGACTCTGGCATACAGAATCTCCATAGAAATCGGAGGATGACTGGCAGGCAGGTGACAGCACAGATGGTTTAACTGTTTCTGAGTTCCCCGATCCCATCCTTCTGTAGCATGGAAAAGCAGAGAACAGGAAAACAGCCTCTGCCGTGTCAGACAGGTTTGCTGTTAAGTGTGTGTGCACTTCAAGACCGAAGTAATTTTCTTTCATTCTTTTTTATCCTGTAGATCGCCAGTACCTACTGCAACATCTTTTCTCCCTACACAGCGACTCCAGCTTGGGAGGGCAGGGCCAGGGTTGTCACAGCTTCCCCTGTGGTGTCTGCCTGCCAAGCACAGCTCTGGAGTTAGCCCTGGGTGTGAGGTGAGAAAGAGATTGCATGGTCTGGTTTTTTTCATTTACTGGGCAGGTGTCTGGCCCGCAGTTTGGGCACGCACACCCCCCCGGCTGGGTCGGCCCAGGCAGACTCGCCTGTTGCCGAAGCTGCAACGGCTTAACTCTCCAGTGCAGCATTGACATTGGGTTGGGAGCCTCCTTTAAAATTCCCCCCAGTTCTGTTTTTAACCAAGTGCGCTCTTCTGTAACCCAGTTCTCTCTTTTTCCTACACTGTCTGCCCTTGTCAGTCTCCCCTGTCTTCCCACCTAAGCAGGTATTTCCTAGAAATTTTAGATTAGCTATTTAGACAGAGACACTTGACAGCTGAATCTATTCCTGCCTCCACTAGATACAAGCACACTTTCTGCTTCTGCCGGGGTTTTTGCTGGCCTCGGTCTGCGGGGTCACTCAAAGGTTCCATGTAGTAGAAGCTTGGCGAGCTCTGGCCACTGGCTCGCTGGTTTTATGGGCCCTTGAGATGTAGATAATTTTCTGGGTTGATGTCCAAGCAGTGGTCCCAACTGGATGGTGTCTGTCTTTTTGCTTTTCAGATTCTCTCCTGAGGCTGCCTCTCGGCGGGGGCTGAGCACAGCAGAGATGAATGCAGTAGAGGCCATTCACAGAGCTGTGGAGTTCAACCCTCACGTGCCAAAAGTGAGTCTGCAGGATCCCCGTGGGAGCTCAGGGTTGGAGAGAAAGCATTCATTGACCACGGTGTTATGTTCCCAGGATGCCTGGTTATTTAAAAAAAAAAATTGCAAGCAATAAATGTTGAGGTCCTTGGAGTCTATAGGCATGAAGCCTCCTTTGAAGCAAAAGCTACACTTGAGAGACTTAGGGGCTGAGTTTTGGACTTCACATGGTAAGGTAAATTGATAGATTTGTTTAGGCAGGCCAGGTCAGGATGTCCAAAATTGGCAAAAAGTGGAGATCTCAAGAGTTTGATGCATTTGATAGGAATTTCACATTGGTGATAGTCTTACATAGATCAAACTCAGGAAATAAACCTTGCTGTGAATAAATCCAGTAAAAAATACTGACTAGTGTGACATCCCATGTCTCTATAAGTAAATGGTAGTTAATCAGTATTGGCAAGAAAATAATAGGGAAAATGTCAAAGTATGTAGTATTTTGATGTGTACCATTTTAATAGATATATAGTAGGGAATACTTATCTTAGTTGTTAACCATATGATTCACTAATTTATAAATACCTAATATTTTCCATGTATTTTTTTTTTCTGAAGTTGATTTTAAGGAAACCGAATTAGAGCCAAGGATATTTCTGTTATCTTTCATTCTGGAGATGGATGTGTCATTTGATTTTACCTATATTTGAGTACCTGCTCTGTGATAGGTGTGTAGCAGAGGGTCAATTTCAGTCTCTTGATATTAAACACATATTAGCCTCTAAGAAACTATTTCTGCAGTTCACATCATGTATTATAAGGCATAACTTTCTTGGCAAAATGTCTCATGAAGACTTATTGGTGAAAAATGACGAAGAAAGGCTGTTTGCTTGTGTGTTGCAGTATATAGCAAAAGGGTGAGTGTGTAAATGTGTGCATGTAGATGATTTATGGAGTTACCTACTTTAATTCATTTTGTTGATATCTAGAGTGACAGAGATAAGTGATCTAATATCATTCCTGAGGTTTTACTCAAGTCAGAGTCATCTTTTCACATAGCAGGAAATTGAAGAGCGGTGTACAATGCCATATTTGCACAAGGATGCATTTATCCACTCTAGTCCTGGTAGATAATAACCCACAAAGCATTCATAGCCATAAATATTATATGTAGGGTGCTATAAATATATTTTATACAATTTTTCACCTATCCTGAAAATGCTTATTGAATGTTGATCAAAATTTAAAACTAACCATAAAAATATTGTCCTGAATTGCAGTAAACTTAGGTCATCCATTAATATTTATTGAAGACCATTCTCTCACCACAGAGCTAATCTATGAGCATAAATAAGCCTCTTTTAGAAGTAGTATTGAGCCATACAATCCTTGATTCTGAGGCAAAACTTGGCTTCCAGTTTCAGCTGTCATTTTTCAGCCATGTAACCCTAGTCTTAGCACTTCTGAACTCACAGTTTTCTCTCATCTTTCAAATTAAGATAAAAATATAAGCACTTTCCGGGCGTGGTGGCGCATGCTTGTAATCCCAGCATTCGAGACGCTGAGTCCAGAGGATCCGGGTTCTCGGCCAGCTTCAGCTACCTAGTGAGGCACTCCGCAACCTAGTGAGACCTGGTTTCAAAATAAAGAATAAAAAATAGGGCTGGGGGTATAACTCGGAGGTAGAATGCCCCTGAGCTCAATCCCCAGTACCGCAGGGGGAAAAAAAAAAAAAAAAAATATATATATATATATATATATATATATATATATATATGCACTCCTTATCATCTGTGATAAAGAATAAGCCAGAGATAATATATTTGAAGTTTTTGGAAAGCACCCAAGGACCGTGTATTTGTTAACTAATATAATTAATATTTAGTTTGTTGGGGGCCCCTCAAGTCTAAGAACCATATCTTAACTTTTCCAGTAATACTCACCCGAGCCTAATAACCCTGAGACACAAGATAGAAAATCCATACAATCCTTATTAGTTAGATATTTCAATTGAAGTAATCATTTAATCTTATGATAATGGTCTAAAATGGTTAATTGAACCTCTAAAAGATTATTCGAAGCCTGTAGAAATAGTTTAAGGCTACCATGGAAGAATTCAGCACAGTCAGTGCATTCCTGCAAAATAGAATTATTCTAGACATAGAAACATTTCAAATATTTTATTAATATATATTTTAAATTGACACATAGGAATTATACATATTTATGGGGCACAGTGTGGCATTTCAGTGCATAAATGTTTGTAATGACCAGATCAGGGCAGATCTATCATTTCATACATCATTTCTTTGGGAATATTTCTAATATTTGATTTTGCTTCATTGTCTTATCATGAAACAGAGAAGACAAGATACCAAGATTCTCCATCACTTTGCTTTGTTGGCGATTGTGTTGAGGGGGAGACTGCTTCATATACTCACATTTCCACAGAGAGAATTCTCTATGAGTCGCTAGTCCCATCTGCTCAGAATTACCTGCAAAATTCTGATACACATACACTATACACAGGGTGCTATAGGCACCTTTTTCACAGGCTTTACATCTGATGAACAACTTGATAATACTCCAGCAAACACAAGTACATGTGTATACAAATTGGTGCCTTTGCAGACATAGAATAGCCTTAATTTTCATGAGACATCACTGGAGGATATTTGGACTATTGATATAAAGGTAGCCTTAAAAATCATCTAGTCCATCCTGAGCTCGACTGTCTCCTCATAATGGTATCATGATGATTATTTTTAGTACTGATTTCTATACTAAACCAAATATCTTCTCATTTGGGGGAATAACATTATAAGGTGTATCATACTATTTTCCTCATTACATAAACAAGGATGCTGAGGGTTTGGAGACATTAAGTAACCTCTTGATCATACAGCAAATGACAGAGCCTAGACTGCTTCTGAGTTACTGCTCTTTAATACCACCCTCTGTTTCCTCTCATATCCCACCAAGGGGCAGAGCCTGGGTCTGACCCTGCCAATGATGGTGTGGTGGGCATACCGCCTCCCAAGGCAGTGAACTTTTTATGGACAATTCACATTTCTTCAAGATAAGAAACACTTCCATGGCTTGTTTTTCTCTCAAGAAATTTTTGGTGGCCCACCACAGGTATATTTAGTATCTGTCTGCTGTTGTGCCTAATTATGGTCTACTCAGAGGGGGGAAACATAGGGAATATAACTACTACCTTCCATAAGTTTTCAGCAAGCTTTCATCTGGTATCAACAGAGGTTCATACCATTAAACAAAAGTTCATTGGGAATATGTCACCATCCAATGATAAGTAAATAAAAACCGTGAAGAACCACAGATCCCTGTAGGTCAGCTTTGTAAGCACTCTGATGCTTAACACTAGGATTCTTGAAATTTTTAATTACAACAGATTAGTAAAGAGGAAGCAGGCATAGACTCAAGCTTACAAATCGAATCATTACTCCCCTGCCAGAAAGCTGCAGCTGTGGCCCTGGCTCACACAGAAGAAGGTATAAACTCCTGTGGAGGTTCTTTGGGACTTTTCCTAATCTGACCCAACTTGTTTTTCATATTTCCTGGCTCCTTCTAACAACCATTCCAGAAACATCCCCCTCCTCCTCTCTTTCCTCGGAGGAAACCCTACTCATCCCTCACCCTCCAACCATTAAAGTCTCCCACCAGGAAGCCTGTTCTTCATTATCAGAATTAGTCCCTCTCCTCCACAGTATCTCACTATAGAGCACTGATTATGCACTTGCTGTTTACCTCTTTTTGAGGCCAGTTGTACGGTTTAGGATCTAAATAATACTGGTGATTTTCTTTTTGGGGGGAGGAGGTACTGGGGATTGAATCCAGGGATATTCTACCTTTCTTTACTCTATACCCTCAGCTCTTTTTATTTTTTATTTTGAAACATTACTGCTAAGATGCTGAGGCTGGTCTCAGATCTTCCATCCTCCTGTCTCCTCAGACTCTCAAGTACTGAGATTACAGGCATGCCTTACCCACCCAGCAATGCAGATGATTTTCAAAAAATGTGTACACAGTTCAAAAAAGTGAAATCTCTAATACATTAGAGGATTTCCCCATTTAATGGGATTAAAATGGATGCTTTTTTAAGAGAGGGAGGGAGGGAGAGAGGGAGAGAGAGAGAGACAGAGAGAGAGAGAGAGAGAGAGAGATTGATTTTGTGTGTGTGTGTGTGTGTGTGTGTGTGTGTGTGTGTATTAGTGGGGACTGAATCCAGGGACATTCTACCTCTGAGCTATACCCACAGCCCTTCTTATTTGTAATTTTGAAACAGGGTCTCACTAAGTTATGTGGATTCTCCATTATTAAAAGAAATTTTCACTTATCTCAATTCCATATCTTCATCTTTGTATTATAGTTTATTGGAGTTGGGGGAGGGTCCCATACATACGGTTCCTCACCCACCTTGCTCTTAGCAAGTTTGAGATTTACAATGAGTTAACTAGTGCTGTGTACTCTTGGTTCACTACATCTTCCCTGCAAGCCCTTCCTTGTGAGGAGACACAGATTTGAAAAAAAAAAAAAGAAAAAAAGCTTTAGTTTTTGTTATAGATAGTATTATATTTTTCCCTCTGTAGTGGTATTATAAAGACAAATTCCATTTTATATTAGAGGAAAACATAAAGAAATTCATAATGTTATCATCTAATCATATTTAAAATTTTCCTTTTAGCCTTTATTTCCTATTCATTTTGTTTTGTTTTGTTCATTGTACTAGGGATTGAACCTAGGGCATTCTATCCTTGACCTACACCCCCAGCTCTATTTCATTTTTTTATTTTGAAATAAGGTCTTGCTAAGTTACCAAGCTCTGACCTTGAACCTGTGATCCTCCTGTCTTAGCCTCCCAAGTACTGAGATTACAGGAATGTATATATGCATTTTTAATACTTACCTTTTTATGTTTTAAAAAATTAGCATGGAGTTCTTGGACTAGAGAGTTAGGTATTAGAGAAGGATACCCAAGAAAGTAACAGCAGCACCACAGTGCCCCGACCCAGAGTATTCTGAGGTACCTTTAAGTCTCCAGACTTGAGAGGTGGCCCTAGCATGTTCTGTCTGCAGCTATTGTCTTCAGGGATTCAACAAATAAAAGTAGATCTACTCTGGTTACAAGTGAGATAAAAAGTGTGGTAGCCTGGTGTGTTTGTCTGAGTAAATTTGTGAGATAATCTATTTGTAAGGAAGAAAGGCTTATTTGGGCTCACAGTTTTGTAAGACTCAGTCCCTGATGGCTTAGTCCTATTGCCTGTGGACCTGTGCAAAGGAAGCCACTCCTCTCACAGCAGCTGGGAAGCAGAGAGAGACAGGAAGGGGCCAAGGTTCTAATGAACCCTTCAAGGACACGCCTCTAAGGACATAACTTCCTTCTCTTAGGCCTCACCTCTTAAAGATTCCACCTCCTAATAACACCATGGATTGGGGACCCAGCCTTCAACACTCTGGGGGACAGTGCATAGCCAAATTACAGGACCCAGCAACCTAAGGCGCCTCTGCACACAGTTTAGAAAATAGCAGATGTTTATGACCCACCAGTACCACCACCAAAAGATCTTGAGCTTCTGAGTTCCCCCTCATAGAACAGGAGGCCCCAGCAAGTGCCTAAGTGTCTGGGGTGGAGCTGTTCAGGAAGAAAAATCACCAGCACCAATGGGGATAAGTTTTGTGTCAATCTTGCCTAAAATCCCAGAACCCTGGAACCCTGTGCTCTTCTCACTAGGCCACCCAGGGGGCAGTGGAGTGTCCCACAGGCAGTTCCTGAGGGTGCTGGGGAGGAGGCTGCTATGCTCCTGAAACTCACTGTTCCAGCAGGGCAGCCTGGGCTGGACAGAATGTTGTGGTGAGGACCTATACTGATAGATATTTAGGTTTTAACTTAGAAGTTTAGGAGTTTGGAAAGTCATGAGAAAATAGCGAGTAAAGAATTAAGAATGTTATGACAGAAATACATTCCCATTAAAAACCTACTTATTTTCTTAAAGCTCATCTAATGTTAATCTGGAAACTCTAGTTTCATGGGGATTTCATGAAGCTTGTGGAGGGAAACATCCTGGTAATTGTATATGCTAATGGAGTATCTACAGGACATTGTTATAGTGATGGAAATTCTATTTCATTTCAAACACTAAGGCAATTCTCCCTTTATATCTTGGTAAAGCTGATTGACAGAGTATAAAATTGCTTTTTAATCCAATTTAGGAAACAATGTGTAGTGGGTTTTAGCATTTAAAAATGCTTGAAGCGTGGAAGCAGAAATTCAAAATACCCTGGCAGATTATCTGTGATATTGTATATCAATGGCACATTTCAGAAATATTATTTCAATATAAATTTCTTTGAATTGAGTCATATTTTGTTCCAAAGCTTTTTGGGGAGGGGTTAGAGTAAAGAGAATGTATTGGAGAAATATGACCCAAAGGAAAATGAACAGAACCCAGTTTTTAAGCCACATTTCTCAGGAATAGAAAATTTTTAAGACATTTCTTTTTTTTTAACAAAAAAAAAAATTGTAGCTGATTCCAACAAGGCTAACCCATGCAAAGGCCACCTCAGCCAAGAGTACACCATGAAACTCTTCCCCACCAAGGTCCTTGTTTAGGCCACCAGATCTTTTGACTTCTTCTCAAACCTCCTCCTATTTCGTATCTTCTCAGCATTTGATCCACTAACCTCCCTCCTGCCCATTTTTGTTTTTGTTTTATTGGCGCTGGGGATTGAACTCAGGGCCTTGCTCATGCTAAGCATGTGCTCTACCACTAAGCTGCACTCGAAGCTCCTGGCTACTTTTTGGGCTGTCTCAGCTCCATGACATCTTATCTCTGTGCCAGTCCTAAGCTCTGAGAACTCTTCTCCTATGTCCTTTCCTCTCCCATCCATCCCTGCAGGTTGGTTTTAGGAGGAACCCTCTCTTCTTGCTCAAAGCTCGCCTGGGAGATCTTTTGGGCTCCCACAGCCCAGCTCTTGCCTCTATCCTAGAACACCCACAGCTGTGTCTCCAGAGTCTCTCTGCTGCACCTGGCACCTGCTGCCCTCAGGCCATCTCTCCAGGGATGTGTTACAGGCACTTGAAGTTATTCTTGTTACCTTAGCCTCTTTTTCCTCTAGTATCTTTATCCTAGCTAAGGACTCATGATATTCTGGTTTTATAAGCTAAAAATTGCACAGCCCACCTTGATGCTTTCTCACTCACAGATTCAGCCAGGCACTAAGTCCTGGGGAAGTGTTCCTCCCAGTTTTGTCATCTCTTCCCTGGGCTGTGGGAGAAGTTTTCTAAGACTTTGCTACCTCCCATCTCTCCTCTGACTGGTGGTCCTGCACACAACTAGCACCATTTCTCTCAAATCCACACACAGCACCGACTCAATTCCTGATTGCTGCTACAGTGGTTTTCTTTCTTTTTTTTTTTTTTTTTTTTTTTTTTGTGGTACTGGGGATTGAACTCAGAGGCATTCTACCTCCGAGCTATACCCCCTATTTTTTTATTCTTTATTTTGAAACCGAGTCTCACTAAATTGCGGAGTGCCTCACTAGGTAGCTGAGGCTGGCTGCAAACCCGGATCCTCTGGTCTCAGCCTCCCGAATGCTGGGATTACAAGTGTGAGCCACCACGCCTGGCTTACAGTGGTTTTCAAATGTTATTTTTTAAGAGTCATAAGAATTCCTCATACTTGTCCTAGGTCCGTCCCTCCCCTGGTCCCTTTTTATTTCCTTTGAGCAAATTATTCTAAGAGTTTGAAAAGCAGAGTAAGTCAAGGTAAAGGGTGCACTCTGGAGCACGTCACAGAGGCTTTCCACTACCTGCTGCTCCTGCTTCCCTTCTTGGGACAGTTGCAGGAAGCCTGAGCTCTTAGTACAGGTCCTGTCACATGCAACCTGTGCAACCCAGGGCAAGCTGTTGAGCCTCCCTCAGCCTCCATTTTCCCATCTGTGAAATGGGAATAATGTCTGCTCCCCCACAAAGTCACTGAGGTAATGCTTGGCACGTGTCAACGCTTCACCAGCGTTGGTGATTAATATCATGGTAGTGCTCCGGCTTTACCACATACGGGCACCTTATGCCCTGGGATGCTTTGGGACCACTGCCTAGCCTTGCTTCTGGCCTACAGAGCTCCCTCCACATCTTTGCAGGGTAACTCTTGCTCATGTAATCAGATCTTCCTTTATCTGTGAAGCCTTTTCAGACAATGCTCTCCATTTGCTTTCTGACTGCTAAGTGTGTATTTAGTGCTCTTACAAAGGCACACATAGTGCTGAATACTGTTTCTTTGCCTATACCTTGCCCTCCTTCTCTTTGCATATTTGCATATACCTGTTTCTACTCCCCCCCATCCTTCTACTCCCACCACCCCAACACTCCCACAAAGATTATGGAGCATCAAGATAAGGACCAAACCTGATTCGTGTTCACGTCCTTGAGATAAATTGTGGATGCTCCCACATCTGTGTCCTTGGAGGCACACCGTGAGTGCTCCCTTATCTGTATCCTTGAGATATACTGCAGGTGCTCATAGGTCCATGTACTTGGGGCACACTGTGTGTACTCTTATATCTGCATCTTTGGGACACACTGTGCCACTCCTGTTTCTCTATCCTTTGGACATATTGTGCATGCTCCCACATCTGTGACCTTGGGGTACACAATAGGTCCTCTCATATCTGTGTCCTTGAGCAGGCCATGGGTGTTCCCATAGCCAGAGATACACTGTGGGCACTTCCATTTCTCTTTCCTTGGGGCACAACGTGGCACTCTCATCTTTCCTTGGGGCATACTGTGGGCAATTGCATAT
>PVLC010048942.1:0-10611 GCA_004027655.1 Graphiurus murinus | reverse complement strand
TAAATCAAAATATTTCTAAACAAATGCTAAAATAAAAATATTTGGCATCAAGTTCCTAATGAACTTCCGTATGGACTGAGAATATTTGTATAGTACATCTGTATTATCCAGCTTTGCTTTAATAGTTAATTTATAAAGAGAAAAATTAAGCTGGGAGCAATAACATATACCTGTAATCTCAGTACTTGGGATTCTAAAACAGGAGGATCACAGGTTCATTTGAGGCCAGTGCTGGTAACTTAGAACTTGTTTCTAAATAACAAATAAAAAGGGTGAAGGATGTAGTTCATATGTAGAATTACCAATACAGAGAAAGAGAGAGAGAGAGAGAGAGAGGAGAGAGGAGAGAGGAGAGAGGAGAGAGGAGAGAGGAGAGAGGAGAGAGGAGAGAGGAGAGAGAAGAAGAGAGAAGAGAGAAGAGAGAAGAAGAGAGAAGAGAGAAGGAAAATGGACCAGAATCTCACAAACCATTTTTGAGGCAAGCTCCTAATGAACAAAAGACTCCCTACTGGGTTCCATTTCCTGAAGGTCCTTAATGCCTTCGAATAGCACCATTTGAAGGAACACAGAGAGCTTTGGGGAACACTAACCATACTCACACCCTAACAACACCTTTAGATATTTTAAATTACACAATGCATAAGTAAAAACAAAAATAAAAAATACTTAAATGAAATAAGCCATCTTTTGAGATATTGTTTTTGAAACAAAGAAAGTTAGATTCTCTTGGCCAGTAATTTCCTATAGAAGTATATCAAAGCTGGGCGTGGTGGCGCACCCTTGTATCTCAGCATTCGGGAGGCTGAGACCTGAGGATCTGGGTTCGCAGCCAGCCTCAGCTACCTAGTGAGGCACTCCACAACTTAGTGAGACCCTGTTTCAAAATAAAGAATAAAAAATAGGACTGGGTGTATAGCTCAGAGGTAGAATGCCCCTGAGTACCATCCCTAGTACCACAAAAAAAAAAAAAAAAAAGAAACATATCAAAGCTATTATTTAAATATATAACCTATAGAATTTTGCAGTGAGATAATTTAGGTTTTTCACACTAAATCTTCTACAAATTGAATATGTTACACTTATAATTCATCTAAATTTAGATACTACACTTATTTCTAAAATAATGTATATGTGTTTTGCTTTCACAAAAATTACAGCAGATACACCAAAGTTTTACAAAGTATAAAATTTTACAGTAAAACACTGAGAATAAAAGGATTTTTCATTTAATTCCATATCAACACAATTAATTCATCTGTTTTAGAAGAAGTCATTTCATTTTAAGTAGAAACACATCTATTTTAAGAAATAGATCTTTTCATCTGTCCAAGTTAATTAAATAATACTTATGTAAATTCAGTACTTTACTGCCAAATTCAAAGGTGGAGTACATAAAGAGTATTAAATATCAAAGATGTCTTCTTAAATATTTGTCAGCTTTTGCAGCGAATTTACATAATACTGACAATAAAAAATAAAATCTCAATATCAATTCACTGATGAAAAATATCTAAAATCAACCTTAATGAATTGTATTGTCTAAAAATTCAATTTCAACACATATTTAAACCTATCTGATTAGGTCACAAATAAGCTTTTCATTTCCTAATAGTTCTATACTGAGTTCCTTCATTTACAGTGCAGTACCTATGAGAAATTATAAACTACTAGGATATTTTGTGCCTTGGTTAAATAATTTGGCTAAGCAAACATTACTTTTGCCTTAAGTTAATTTAAAATTTTAGTTAATCGTGAAGTAAATCTATGTATCTTTTGCTACATAACAAGCACTATGAATAACAGCTCATTAAAAGTATTATCTTCTATTTTTCATTAATTTCATATATTATTTAATACTAATTGGTTTTAACAATGGTATCAATGACACCTTTTTAGAATCTATTTAAGAAAACTAAGCACAAATAATTTTAATACTTAGCAGACAGGAGCAAACAAATAAGGAAAAAATTCAATCTCCTATCTTAAAATTCCAGTCAAAACAGATTATAATACAACTGCAACACATTCTATTGTTATACAACTGTTTTTCATATCTAGCTGATAAAATTTTTAGTATGTATAAATCAAATAAAATATACAAAAATATTAAATATTATTGTTGATGAATTCATAAAATACTTACTAGCAAATTTGAAAATCCATTGATAAAAACATACCAAAAGCAGCAATTTCAGTGTCATGCATTGTAAACACACCTAAAACTGAAGTTCATAAAGTTTTTCAAAATTGAATGAATTTTTCTTTTATATAATCTAAAAGGTCATCTATGACTGTTTATATTGCTAGAAATACTTTATACTCCATGTGCAATTAGTTGGTTAGTGAAGATTTTTTTACTTTAAAATATATTTTTAGATTTTTTTCTTCATAATTTTGTAACATACTGATAATAGAAATAATCATTAATTGCACTTTATTTGCCCATTATTTTTATAGGAATCTGTTTTATTTGTTTGTTTGTGATACTAGAAATTGAACCTAGGGGTTTCTACCTCTAAGCCACCCCCTCAGCCCTATTTTATTTGAAACAATTCTTACTAAATTGCTGAGGACCTTGAACCAATGATCCTTCTGTTTCAGCCTCCTATGTATTAGGATTACAGACATGTGTCACTGTACCTGGCCTTTGTGTTTTTTTATAGCTCACAAAATGTACAAGCTCAGTTTGGGTTTTATTGCTTAAAACCTTTTTAATGGATATTTAACCTGATTTCAGATGATTAGTTTCAAATATTTTCTTTTGACTAGACAGAAGACACTTTTTTCCTATTTAATATGTAGTTGGGGAAAGGTCTCTTCATATTGCTTATTGTTTTTAAAATATTTTGTTACACAACTAAAAATTAACTTTTGGTTTACTCTGATACAACAAAATGCAATTGTCACTCACTAATTGTAACATTTGGTACATATTTTATTTCATTACCTTCAATACCTGTCCAATAGCTTTATCAAAGGGTAGTTTCTATATCTGTACTAAATATTAAAACAGAATTATGCCTTCATTTAAACTTTTTAAAACTGCCATTACTTACTTTTTAACCTAAGATCATTTAATTTTGTTGAAATTGTATTTTAATGTATCACTCATAATTTAAAAATATAACAGCAACTAATTTTATCTGCATAACATATTCAATAAATATATATGTTACCTTAATATTTAGGAAAATTATTTGAACTAAACAATGCAATGACACAGACTAGTAGGGAGTTATGTTTATACATAATCCTAACAGTGATGCATGTGCTTGATAGTGCATGGCAATAAAACAGTGTCGCACACTTTTAAGCAAGTTAAAAATAATATTACAGAACAAAGTTTTATTTCACTGAGAAATCTTTCAGGTTTCACCTTTAAATTGATTAACTTTAAAGAATATTAGAGGTTCAGTTCTTTAGTTGTATTGGTCATATTAGTCACACTCTCACTGCCCACTTGCTGAAGATGTCTACTGGCTGCCATGTTGGATGGCACATGTCTAGACTAAAGATATTAATGTGTGATAAAAGGATGAGATTTGGAAAAGAAGATTCTCTAAGAAGCAATATGCAGAAATGGGGTTAATGGTAGAAATTATTATACTATCTATACCAATTCTATCAAGCTAGGGAGTACCTTAACCCAAACAGGAGACGCTGGTGAGAAACATTTGCCAGTTGTGGAGGTGGAAACACAAGACATTCGGAACCTGATGCAACTAATTTCTCCCATTATGATTGCAAGATCACCATACACACAACTCATAATTCACATCCTTTATATATATATATATATATATATATATATATATATATATATATATATATGTAGATGCTGGAAAAACAGTTAACATGAACATATATTCCTCTTTACACATTTACACATGCATGTATTAACCATGTGAATCCTATTTTCTTGAGTTTTGTGAGTACAGGCAGGTTGAATTAACCTACCCAAATCTAAACACTGCTAAAGCGCTGAAGTGACATGAAAGTTAAGCCCAGAACTATGTGCTGATATAAATAACCAAGACGGACAGACGTTATTTGCCCTTTTGTGGCCATCTGCTACATTATGGCGATAATCTGATTCCTTTTCTCTCCAAAGTTTTAAGTCCAAAGACTATTTTCAAAGCTTTACAAATAATTATCTTAAGCTGAGCATCGTGGCACATGCCTGAAATCTCTGCACTTGGAAGGTTGAGACAGGAGGATCGCAGATTTCAGGACAGTCTCAGCAAGTAGTGAGACTCATCGACCTAGCAAGTCTCTGTTTCCAAATAAGAAATAAAATCGAGCTGGAAGTGTAGCTCAAAGGTAGAATGCTTCTGGAATCCATCCCTACCCTCCAAAAATAAGAATAATTTCCTTAGCTATGCTTCTTTATATTTAAGTTCTCCTATATGTCCTTTATTCTGAAGTTTGCAGAGAAAAAATGCTCTATAAATTCCTCATAAAACTAATATCTTAACCCTAATGTTTTCCTTCTGTTCTTTAAAAGTACCTTTGCTCTATTTCACCAGTTGCTAATTTCATTTTACTTTTATAGAAAATATAGCTGCAGATTTGTTCAGATAATTGTAAAATCTTTTAAAAAGCTTAGCATCTATTATTTGTCAAATTTAGTATCATCTCTCTGACCCACCTCTCACTACTTGATCATACTGCTTTGTCTGTGATGATCTAAGTCTAATGTTAAAGCACCTACTTCTTCATCTTTTGATTTCATACCATTAGACCACATTGTATTCATTCTCTACAACTTTCTAATTCCTAAAATAATCTCATAAAGAGTTTTAAGAATTGATATTCTATTTTTAGAAATGACATTATTCCTATTTGGCAACTAATAATACATACTTTTCAAGTAATATTTAACCAACTAAGTTTAATACATGAGCAGATTATAACTCTGTGCAGTTTTAGAACTTGTTAATTATTACAGAGTTGTTTATTCTTCAGATGAATTCTAGGAAAAATGTATCTATTTCCATGTAAGTCTTGTCATAAGAACAATATTATGGTATATTTATTGATCCTGTTACCTAGTCTTCTTGTGAATTGCATAATTAATTCTTGAGTTTTTACTTTTATTTGTTGAACTTTTCTAGAGAGAAAACTTTTTGGCTAGGAATGAAATTGTCTGCAATTGTCAGTGATTTGGGGGTTACACAATCACCCTGAAGTCCAATAAGTCAGCAGAAGGACTCACAGGAGCCAACAGAAGGTAAGCACATGGCCAAATTTCATTACAGCAATGATTACAGAGTATAAGCAAAAGAAAAATCCCTGCATTGGGAAAAGTTCAGAGAAAGACCGATGCAGACTTCTGAATTCTCCTCTGGTATTGCAGAAGATACACCCTCTCTCACCTAGCAAAGTGTAGGGACATATGAGAAGTATCGTCCCAGAGAAGCCAGAGGCTAAGGCTTTTATAGAGGGCTGATTATGTATACACCCATTCCATACATATGTATTTCTACTACATGATAACAATTATATCTCAAACATAAGACCTCAGATCAGATAAATAATGCTTGCAAAAGTCTTGCTAAACAATCCAGAAAAAAAAAAAAAATCAAATGTAAAGTGCTATGGCTACACATAACAGCTTTAATCAGTAAATGTAAGGATCAGTCTAAAGACCACATTCCCAGGAGTAAATAGTGGTTCCAGGGTGCTCATGGATTGATTAGCTAGATTTTCTGTATTATTGGTCTCTTCACATCCTCACAAATGCTTAATTCAAATAACATTGACATAAACAAATAGGAATTAAATTATGCCCCATAAAAAGAAAATCAGGAAAGAGCAGCCCAGGACTGCTTAAGCAAATGAAAGAGATTGTAAGACCATAAATTCTTTCAATCTACCAACATCTCTTTACTATATCTACATTTTTCTTCATTGTTGAGAATGCATGAGGAAAATATGACACCTCTAGCTTCATGCAAACATTATATACCAAGTGAGATAGAAAAAGAAATGTGTGTTACCTGCGCCAATAAAGCAAAAATTTTTGAAATAATCTCCACCATATTTTGCCTTCTGTTTCATTGCTCCAACAGATATCATGTAACTACATTCAGGAGCATAAGAAAATTGCAATTGAATTTCTAGTGTTTCAACCTCAGGAATTGAAAAATTGGGTGAGAAAAGAATGAATAACAAATCAGTGAACCTCTAATATCTACTCTAATATCTTCTTTGACTATTCATTCTTTCTTCCCTTTATTGATAATTTGTAGACTCCATTCAGCCCCATTCTTTTCATCTCTTTCTTTGTATTTCTAGTTTTTAGTTTAGGAGTTTAATAAACTTGGATATGTTCCTAACATGTATAATAATCAATAATACAATATATAATAAGGAAAAGAAAGAAATGAGAGAGAGGAGAGAGAAAGAGAGAAAGGAAGAGGGAGAGAGAGAGAAAGAGAGAGAGAGAGAGAGAGAGAGAGAGAGAGAGAGAGAGAGAGAGAGAGAGAGAGAGAGGAGAAATTCTACTTGGAAAAAAGAAAAATGAAAACAAGCCACAGCTATTCTACCATAGCACATTTTGCATCCTGAGTAAACAGAATCAGACTCATTGACTCTGCAATTAATCTAATATATTGGTTGCTCAATCTGTCAGATGTTTTTGAGAGGGTTAACCTTTTTCATTACTATTAGTCATTTATAGTTATGCTTTTGCAGAAGATGGGGGAATTCTCCTTATTCATTTTCCATTAGGGCAGAATTTTCAACTTAGCACTATTGATGTTTTGGACTACCATCATCCTATCATTCTAACTATTATCAACATCACTGGCAACTACATAGGAGATCCCTGCAACACCTCCCAGTTATGACAGTCAAAATATCTCTAAACATTGCAAAATTGTTCCTGGGGTACAAAATAGTCCCAAGATGGAAACCTCTGCTCTACGCTCATAATAATTTCATACTGTGTTGTTTTATCTTCAATTGTTTGGTATTTTTATATGGTATGTGCCATTTAGTGGGCATACATTGTGTAAACTTCATAGATCTATGTCTACATATACATATATATTTAACTTTCAGGTTTATTATTTTTATCTTCCAGTCTTCAAGATTTTCCATATCCAGTTGGTAGAACTTTTAATTCTTTAAATACTGGTTTTTAATTTTTTTCTTGTTATCTTAAACTTTGCAAGAGAGGCTTGGTAATATTCACATGGATTCTGGATCTTTAAGTGGAAGTATAATAAAACTTTTAATATTTTATTTTTATTTACCTTACAGTGTTAGGAGACCCACATACTCTTGCCTATCTTCTAACAACAAATATATTACTTCCCCCGTTGTTTTTCCTGTTTGAAAATAGTCATATTTGGGAACCATATCTGATATTTTTATATTTTTTCTTTCCTGGTTTTAAAATTTAAGTATTCTTTTCATATCTCTCCAGTATGATCTGATGATAGACATGTTTCTCTTAAGTTCTTTCTTCCTGCAATTTAAGAAACAGATTTTTATAATTTTGTCTTTTTTCTATCAATATTCCCACTTGACAACATGAAGCATGTATCCAACCAACTCAGGTCATTCTTGATATTTGGGGAAAGTGTTACTAAAGACAAGGTATTTCAAGCACAGATTTTTGAAATTGCCTTTAGACATTCTTTTCTGTTTATCTAAATATCTATATTATACAGGCCTTTGTTTTTATTTGATCATTACAACAATCACTCACTGGTCTTATGTGTGATGGCAGGTTTAGGGCCTCTGGAATCTTAAGCTACTTTTAGAGTTTATGAAACTAGTCAACTTGAATACATTTTGTTTTGTGTGATATTTTAATATGCTTCATAGTTCAAGAGATTAGTTACTCTGTAGTTTGCTCTTTTTGCCCTAAATACAGTTCATAATGTCATAAAGAAAAATGAAATATTAACAGTCAGTTTAGCATGATATCCTTAGGTCTTAACATAATTTAAAGCTCGGAAATCACTAGTGTGTATAGAGCAGATAGTAAACAGGTACAATGTCCGTGACTTCACATTTAGATGAAAAACAAAGTAAAATAGAAAAATAAATAAGTGATACCCACTTCCAATACATAAAGTAACAGAATGTTTACTCCAGTCTCTTCTGCAATATTTGGTCAAAGTGCAGCAGTTAAGTTTCAAATCACTTACATTTGCTAAATTGAGCTAAAACAAAGCAAAATAAAACAAAGCAAAATAAAAATAACAACAACAAAAATAAAACACATTACTTGTATTTGTACAAAACCTTCACACAGTACAATTACAAAAATCAGAACCTGGATGGTCTTTGAATCAAATCTACACCAAAAGTCACACTTTCAATTTATTAGTTCTTATTTATTTGTCAAGATTCCTCAATAATGTAGGAAATATTGAAGTTTTGAAATCTAATTTCATTGATCCCCTCTCATCTCAAGTTGGGTATCTTTTGACTCTTGGTTAGACAAAATAATCAAGCAAATTGAGACTTAAATAGCTTATATCATCTTAACGAATCTGAGTGGAATATGCAATTTAGATTTTTAGCCAAATGGGACAAGTAGTGCTTCACCCTTAAAATATGCATTCTTAGTCAGCAAGGGTTATAGTTAGATATGGAATGGCCCCTTGAACAGTTCATAAATTGGTGTTTGGAGTTAATGTAATTGAATCATGAGGGTTGTGATCCCAGCACTGTATAAATAAATTGTCATGGATTTATGTAGGTGGTGGCCTAGGCCAGTAGGATGTGGCTAGATGAGGTGGGACCCTAGGGCTGCCTTGGGGGTTATATGTGGTTCCTCCTCCCCTCACTCTTTCTCTTGCTTTTGGCCTTTATGATGTGAAGAGTACAGCCCATCTGCTCTCCCTTTCCCTCTATCCCACTACCGTGCACTGAGATCCACAGCCCCCAGCCTCACATGAACTAAATCATGAGTAAATAAATCTTTCTTCCTCTAAGTTACATGGTCATATCTTTAAATTATGGCTGTAAAAATGCTGATGAATATAGCAAGTCACTGACAGGTTTGGATAAACCCCTGATGTCTATCTTAGGGATAGACTGCTTAGTAACCATAGGGCAATAGGCAAAGAAAGGCCAGGCGGGGATGTATGATGCTCTGAAAATATATGCTCTGGGGAGCATCATGATAAATACTTCTAGTTATACATGCAATGTTCTATCTCTGTTTAATTACTTTTGTTTTAGCAGTTGTAAGCAATGAACTAATATATACTTTTTGTGTGTGTGTGTGTGTGTGGTACTGGAGATTGAATTCAGGAGCATTCTACCTCTGAGCTATACCCCCAGCCCCCCAGCCCCCCAGCCCTATTTTTTTTTTCTTTATTTTGAAACAAGATTTCACTAAGTTGCAGAGTGCCTCGCTAGGTAGATGAGGCTGGCCGCGAATCTGGATCCTCTGGTCTCAGCTCCCAAATGCTGGGATTACAAGCGTGCGCCTCCATGCCCGGCTTAATATATACTTTTTTGGCACTTCTTAATTTCCATCTTCTACAATCCAGTGATACTAATAAGAAATTTGATGCCAAGATGATTTCTTATTCTGTGACATTTTCATTTTCCTTTCTGACATTTTAAATGAAATATTTTTATTCTTGATGTCCATAAACTTTATTATAAAATTTCTAGTGTTTTTTTTTTTCTCTGAATCAAAGACCCTGTGTATCTTTTCAATACAAAATTTTTCCTGACTTTTACAGTTTAGGCATTTCTTTCTTCCTTCTTCAGTCTGCTGCCTATTTTAGAATTTGCTGCATCTATAAATTGCATCTACCTGGTATTTTCCATGGCACATAGCCTTTTTCTTATATGGTGTACACATAACAATTGCACTTGTTCTAAATTTTATGTTTGTTCTATAATTAATTTTACATGTAATTTCTTAAGAGTAAGTCATATTTATCACTGTGATATTTTACTTGTTCACCAGCGTCTCTATTTTTGTCTGACGTCTATGATTCTCAAGGAGGTAAAGATAAAAAATCCCTTATGGTGACTTCTGGGTATGGAAAATATCGGCCCTTTCTGGAAGTCAGCAACTGCTTGTCTGTTACTATCTTGCTCTCATGTCAAAACATTATTTTTTGCTTTAGATTCCAGCAAAAATAAGTAAATATAAATACCCAAGGATGTTTATGAAATCACTACAGGCAACATCTCTACTATCACTTTGTAAGCAACTCTGAGTCCTAAGTCACCTGTATTGCTTCTACCTTTTGAGGAGCCCTCCCTTGGATGTTTTAGGTTATGGTTGTCTGAAATTGTGTGTTATATGTGACCTGAATTTGTCTATTTTCTATCTGTGATGGTAATTTTATTTGTCAACTTGAATGCTCATGGTGTATCCAGATTTTTGGTCAAATATTATTCAGAATAATTCTGTTTTGAATTATTTTAATAATTAAATACATTTAATAAATCAAGTGGCTGTTCCTAGTGTGGCAGGCCTCATCCTATCAGCTGAAAGCCTGACTAGGACAAAAGGACAATCCTCACCTGAATGACAGGGAATTCCATTTGTCTGACTGCCTTCCAGTGGGACACAGTTTCTTTCCTGCCTCTGAACTTAAACACAAGCTTTTTTGTATTTCCACA
>PVLC010048941.1:0-10599 GCA_004027655.1 Graphiurus murinus | reverse complement strand
AAAGCTAGCTGTGTTTCCCTCTTTGGGAGTTTTGCTATTGGTCTCACCTTATGTCTCCCTTCCCAAGAGGTACTGCCTCTTCAGGTAATGCTGCTGAGGTATGTTTGTTTCATCCTCATGCATCTTTACGGGGACTAGGACACTGGTATGTCACCACCAAAAAGCCAATATGCTCTAGCTGCCCACAGATGCTATCCCCAAACTGCTTTCTTCATCCCCAGGTACGATTCTTTCTCCATGGCAGATATGTCAGACTTACTCTCAAGTCTGTGCAGGTCGCCAGGTAGGTGAAGCCTCCCTGCCCCCATTAGGGTTGCTGCTACTACTTGTGAATGCCGCTTTGCCAGTGGCATATCTGAAATCTGATTGTGATGGTAAAATGGAATTGGGGCCCAAGGTTAGAAGCAGCTTAGATGCCACTTGGATACTGATTTGGACAAAGTAGAAGACAGCTTCTGAATTCCAAAGTTTTTTCTCCTAAGTACCCAATGGCATCTCTCCATCTAAAAAGTTGCAGTATTATGCAAATGAAGTGACCTCATTTTCTGCTATGCAATAAAAATACTTAATTCTATTTCAAGACAGGCCAGTTGCAATATCCCCTAAGATGCTTTTTGAGCTGTCTTATTTTGATATCTGTTGTGTAATGTTTGTATATTTCTGAGCCAGATCCTTTCAAAGATTGCCTTTTTATAAAATTGAAGCTATAGCTTTTAGGCTAAAATTTCAATGTAGATATTTTTATAAGATGATTTTTCAAGATATTTGACTCACTTTTTATTGTTCGAGGTAATGAGATGTTATGTTGTGTACGCCATTCGCGCTCACCCATGTCTTAGCTGTCTTCCCTTGTTTTTCACCCTCTAAAATGGATTTTTCAGAAGCTCCAGGTAAATGAATCTTTTTTTATACCATATTTGAAGGAGACTGCTGAATTTTAAAACACAGTGAAGCCAGGAATGTAGCTCAGTGGTAGAGCACTTGCCTAGCATGTGTGAGGCCCTGGGCTATATCCTCAGCATGAGGGACACAACAAACAAACACAGTCACTGTGTTTCTTGAATTGCCAGGGACCCAGGTTAGCCTTGACTCAGCACCTGCCCATCTACATTGTTTGACTGTTTATCTGGGTTTTGGAGTCCGATTTCTAAGTGGCAAGGCTGAGTCAGCCCATCTTGCAGTACCTCTTGCTGCCTAGCGCCGAGCGAGCCTGGCACCGCCTGGTGTGGGGTAGCCACAGAGAAAGGCCTGCCCTTCAGCTCACACTGCCTGAGTTTCTGGGTCCAGCAGACCATTCCTCATTCTCTTCTGTTTCCTTGTTCTTCTGAAGCTCCCAGGACTTGAGGCCTTTGCTGCTGGGTGATGTCTCTTTTGGAAGCACCTGTGTGCTTTGAGAGAGTGGCCCATCCCAGCCCCCATGCAGAAGGCGTTAAGCACGTGCTTCGCAGATGCTCACACTACACTTACAACTGATCTCTTGGGCTGTGTCCCACTCCAGGCTCTGTTTTGTGTACTTATCTGCCATAAGCCTCGTGTTTTTCAAAAGCCCTTTATTTGTATTATTGTTGGGACAGGTGCCATTTAAATTGCCTCCATGCTTCCCATTTGCACCTAGTTGAGTCAAGTTGGGAAGCCAAGCAAACTCATATTCCCAGTTAGATGGAGTTGCTAAAGCTCTGTTTGCCTGTAGAAGCAAGGAGGTTGGAATTTTTTTTTTTAATGTTTGCACTATTTAGAGTTCTAAGCCCCTCATGTTCAGCTATGTTGTGTATCTACTGACCAAGCAGGAGAGCTGGCAGCACTTCTGACATTTGGGAATGAAAAAGGCTTCTTCTGGAGTGGATAGTCACAACTACACAGGCCTTGTGCAACCTGTGCCATGGGATTCAGTGACTCAGATGCACCATCAGCCTTGGCAGGAATCTGTGGGACTGGCATTTGCAGAAGCAAATTGCTGTAGGGCTATGTTCTTGCCTTTGGTTATGAGATTGTAAATTATTTATCCCCCTTTTCAGTGGCAATAAAGGACCCATGTTGGCTTGTTGGACTTCTTGTTTAATTTGTATATGATGTGTAAAATACTTTCTTTGGAAGAAAACTCTAGACACTGAATGTGTATATCTGCATGAGTGCTCTGTCCCTGTGCTTGTCATGGGCAGCCAAACGGGATCACTGACCCCTCCGCACAGCATACTGCACAGGTAAGGTCCTCCATCTGGCATTCTCTGCGTGGATGTAAGGGAACGTGTATCTTGTAAAAGAACCCTTGTCATGTCATTGATCAGGTACAGTGACAGCGGAAGGAACATTTCCTCAAATGGATTATTTTAACAGGAATCAGTCTAGTTTCCCATATTGTATGTTTAATTTTAATAAAAGCTATACTATATGAACTTCTCTTAGTTCATAAACTTCTCTTAGTATTTCATTTCTATAGCCCAGCCTTTCTATGATGTCTCAGACATGAATAGGACAGACTTATTACCGCATGTATTCAGATTAAAGAATTTTTGCTTAAGATCTTTTGAACAGAGTTTGAGTTCCTTTGGTTTTAGGGTGTTGTGACCCACAAGTGAATTTGAGAATCACCCCAAGAAGAGGGATCAGGTTGCAGTTGTTTCAATAACCATAGCAGTTAGCTAGCATTTATTGTGCAATTACTGTGTGCCAGCCCTGTGCTGAGCACTTTAATTCTAGTTTGACTCCATACCACATGGAGGCAGATAGCAATATGTTGCTCTGCCTAATTCCCAGTGCCTCTAGGATTCATTAACAGACCCTTGAGGAGAGAGGTAGACCCCTCCTCCTATTGAAGCTGCTTGCTGAGCTGAGTTATCCTTAAATCCCAAGATGCATCCTATAATCTGTGGATACATTCTGGAGTCGGAGGTTACCAATGTCTGGCCCTCAAAGGCTGCTCCAAGCTCTCAGGGTCCCAGAGGCTTTGACACTCTTCCCAGGCATTGGTGTCCTCCGTTGTCTCAGAGTAGAAGGAAGCCAGTATGTGACCTGCAGGGCATCCTATACCCTCTCTGGTTCTTCATCTGTCAAATGAGGATCTGTGTCTGGGAGCATTTGCTCTACTTGCTCCCATGTGATTGGCAAGGAGATGAGGTTCAGAGAAGCTAAGGGATGGGGGAGGCACTGGTGTTTGAACCCACAACTTCCATGTAGTAGTTTTTGAGCAGTATGATGCACTCTGTCCACTGGGTCCTGCCAAAAAACAAAACAAAACAAAACAAAACAAAACACACATATGCTAATATTTCAATAAATCCTCTAGTTGTAAGCTAGATAAGGAATAGAAAATTTGGCTTTAGGATCCTCAGACGAATGGGAATAAACTGACCTTATGACCCAGCAATACCACTTCTGGGTATCTACCCAAAAGAATGGAAACCAAACTATCAGACTGACATTTGTGAATCTATGTTTATAGCTGCACAATTCACAATAGCCAAACTATGGAAGCAGCCAAGATGTCCATCAATAGATGAATGGATTACAAAACTATGGGATGTGTACACAAAGGAATTTTACTCAGCCATAAAGAAGAACAAAATCATGTTCTTTGCAGGGAAATGGATGGAACTGGAAAACATTATGTTAAGTGAGATTAGCCAGTCACAAAGAGTAAAGAAGCATATGTTCTCCCTAATATGCGGATGTTAGGGAGAAGATGAGGCATAAGAGGGTCCCCAGATGAAAAAGTAGAGACCCTCGATAAAGAAGTTGATTTAACCGAAGGGAATGGACGGGGCGGGGGGGTGGGGAGGGCATCCTAAGGCACAAGATGTACTTACACAATTATATCAAGGTCACCCACTGAACTGAACTTGAGAGGGAGGGAGGGTGAGGGAGCGGGGTGGGAATTGGGGAAGGGGTCAGATGAGAAATGTGTGCACATTTGTCTTTATCAATCTGTACCTAACAAAGATGTATACATACAAAGCATGAATTATTACGATAATTAAAAAAATAAAAGCCTGAAAACATAAAAAAAAGAAAGAATTTGGCTTTAGACTTTTCCCCATCCCATTCCCAGTTCCCAGCTGTCTTTAGAGAGAGACCCCACTGCCTTCCTCAGTGCTGGGGTTCTTTCACTCTCCCTTATCAGTATGTCCAATAAAATTATTTTTTCAACAAAAACATATTCAGTGTCTATGCTATGCATTGTGCTAGACACTTGAGATCTCAGCTGCCAACAAAGCAGGTAGCCTCATGGGCATAGAGGTTAGAATTTCAACACAGGACAGCATGCAGTCACAGCCTGGTATGCTAATGGGAGACCCCCACCCCGGCCCCAACAAGATTCACAGGGAGCAAAAGGATAGACAGACACACAGGCCTGGGTAAAGGGTGTGAGATTCATTGAGCAAGAGAGACCATGTGAGGGAATGTGACACACAGAAATGGAGAGAGAGGAAGGAAGGAAACAGAGAGACATACATAGAGCCAGAGAAGAAATACCATTCAGAGAGGCAGAGGCCCAGAGATAGAGGGCAAGACTCTTTTCTTTTGCTTTATGTGTGTGTATGTGTGGGTACTGGTGATTAAATTCAAGGATGTTCTACCTCTGAGCTACATCCTTGGCCCTATTTTTCCTTTTGAAATAGGGGCTTGCTAAGTTGCTGAGGCTGGCCTCAAACCTGTGAACCTCCTGTCTCTGCCTCTCAAGTACTGGGATTACAGGCATGTGCCACCGTGTCTGGCTGAGACTCATTCTTAGAAGGGCAGAAGACAGGTCAGCCTAGTAGTTGAGATCAAAAGCTTTTGAGTCAAGAGACAGGTTCAAGACTGAATGAATTACTATAAGCTGATCATGTGGCTTTGAGCAATCTCATCTCTCAGACTCAGTTCTCTGATCTATAAAATGTAGGTGATACGTCAGTTTGTGGGCTTTGGAGAAGATGGAGATGAGAAAGTCCTAGAACAGAGAAGGGTCACTGGTTGGATCCCAGGAGGCAGGTATGGCCTGGCAGGGACAGCCTTTGGAAGGAGAAACTGGTATCCTACAGTGATGTCAGTACTGGTGAGGTGCTGACCACCCAGGCCCGAGGTGCTAGACGGGGAGACACACACAAGAAAGGTTATGAGCTCTCTGTCCCAGAGTCTTGCCTGGGCAGGGTTATGCCTAGGCTTTCATTTCACAGGAGGCACATGTGAAGCCATGTGGAAGACCTGGTTTCTCCTGGCAGCGACTTGACTTTTCTTTTGGCACTACTGTGCTAAAACCCTTTTTTGTTTCCTCCATCCTTCTGAGAGGGGGGTAGGAACATGAGTATCCTGAGTTTCCTTCCTGCTCTAGGAGTATGACTGTTTCCTCTTGGCTTTGCTTCTAATTTTCAAAAAATTTATTATTATTATTTAGTACTGGGGATTGAAACCAGGGGCATTCTACCTCTGAGCTACACCCCCAGTCCTTTTTATTTTGAAGCAGGGTCTTACTAAGTTGGGGAGGCTATCCTAAAGTCTATAATCCTCCTGCCTCAGCTTCCCAAGTACTAGGTTTACAAGTATGCACCATCACTCCCAGCTTGCCTCTGTTTAATCCAGGTAACGTAGGATTTAGTAAGCACAAGAGAAATAGGTGATGTTGTGAAGGCATTTGCAGCTTGGTCTGGATCCACCCTTGCAGAAGGCCCGCCAGGCAGCTCAAGTATACAATGTATATAATGATGGCCTTCTCAATTCAGTGGGTGATGCATACCAAACACTCATGGTGCCTGTGTGTGATGTGGGATTTACTAGTGATCATGATTATTCTTGTCATCTCCTTTATATAGATGGGAAAACAGGCTTGAAAAATATAATGCAACTTGTTTAAATTCCCAGTCATAAGAACTGAAACTCTCACCCACGATTATGTTTGGCTCCATGTGGTGGCAGAGTGACCCCAGTGATTTAACCAAAGAATGGGTTATTTAGCCCCCATAACCACAGGCAAGAAGCAGGGTTCCAGGGCAGGCACAGTAGTTCCACAATGCGACTGTGTCCCGGGTCCTTCTGTCTTTTCTTCCATCCGTAGCATATTGCAAGATAGATGCCCCAGAGCTATTTTCATGTTGGCAAAACCAGCATGAAAAAGAAGGGCGGGGAAAGTGTAAGGGCAGGTACTTGTAGCAGGAAAGCAAAATCTTTCCAGAAATCCCTAGTGGAGTGATGCTGACAGCTCTTTCAATGATCCAGCTCCGAGAGAGTCAGGGCAGATAGATTCTTTTAACTAGACATGTTGCTGCTGCAAACAAACTCAGAGTTTCACTTGGGAGAAAGGAAGGGAGACCTGACATGGGGTGGGCAACTAGCAGTGTTGGCCACTGACTCTGATGCCCCATGGCTTCTTCTCCACTGGTCAGCTTGGACTTTGCCTTCTTGGATCCCAAAGCCCACAGCTCTCTTTGGTCCCTCCTCTAGCATCTTCCCTGGAGATTATTTTGAGTGGACACTGACTGTGTGTAGGGCGATGTCAGTGGGGGGGGGGCTGCAGATGCTCCATGTGCACTCAGCCTGGGCCCAGGGGGCACCATGTGGGGCCTCACGTTAGCACCAGCCCTTGCCTTGCTCTATCTGCCATCAAGGGCAATGTCCCTCTTGCAGGATAAATGAGAAATCCTAAACAATGGAGACCTTTAGGAGTCCGTTGCTGAGGCTTTCGAGACAGCTCATTTATCAGCAGTGGAAGTTTTCCTGAAGCACTGATTGAGGAGGCCTGTCAGCTGCAAGATCTATGACCTTTATCTCAAGAATGACCCATGTGAGCAGTACCATAAATCTTCCTGAGCTGCCAGCTGGAAGGTGGAGGTGGGTGAGATTTGGTGTTGGTGTCTTGGAGGCAATTTTTCCAACTCCCTTGTCCTCCAGGACATCTTCACATTGAAGGGTAGTCCATTCAGGGTGCCCCAGCTGGGCTAAACTGAAGGAGGTCACAAGAACCACATACACAGCTTGGCTGCCAAGGGGGCCGTCCTGGTCTGTTCTCACCAGAGTGGCTCTGTTTCTAGCTGTGGCATGGAGCATGGGGGGGGGTATCTCCAGTGGGTGAAGAGGCTTGGGCCTTGCCCCACGCCTCATAAGGAAGATGGCAGGTGGCATGGAGAGGGTAGATTGAGAACTGGAGGATCTAGTATAAAAGTCTCTTCGTCTTAATGGTTAGGAGTCATGGGCTGTGAGTGGAGCAGTGTGGGTTTAAATCCTTGCCCACCAATTCCTGATCATCAAAGCAATCTGTTCCAGGATGGGCAAGTTAGCATTAGCATTGCTGTCTAGACATGAGACAGTCCATGCTCTCATGCTAACAGCCTCCTTGAGGGTCCTTCCACAGTCCTGGGCCTTGGTGCAGGGAGCTGAGGTGAGGAGATGCAGGGAAAGACCAAGGCTTTAGAGGTCATTCTAAATGTATTTTGCAGCCACAGATCCATCATTTTAATGTAACCTGGCCTCTTATTTGAATGATTAACTAAGGAACTGTTCGTCTTGGTGCTGGTGACTGCTGCAGAGTCCTGATAAGAAGCCCATAAAACCATCTCCAGGCAGCCAGACGGGGCAATCTAGCAGCTTCTATGAGACATTTTCTGCCTGTACCTGCCCAATTCTGCTAGGCATCAGGAGCCTATGAATGCAGGATTTACTCAGGTAAATCCTGGAGCTCTTGGGGAGATAGGCCGGGTGAATGAGAGAGCCAGGCTTTGCGATTACACTGGCTGCATGTCACAGGGGTATGAGAGTGGGTTACAGAACTCTGTAGTGGCATCAGGGGAGCCCTCTCTCAGCTGGTCTGGGACTCCTGTCCACTCTGACGTCCTGTGTAGTAGCTGCTCCCTTCCTGGAACAGTACTTGGTTGCTGCCTTCTCCAAGCTGCTTCTGTCCTTTGTATGTGTTATTTGTTCACTATATATTTATAGGTCAAGCTCTTCCTGTAGAAGAGCTATGTGTCTGCTCTAGATATACAACATAAATATGACAGGATCCCTGTCCTCCTGGGGTTCAGTTGGGTTGTGGAGATAAAGTTGCAAATAAGGAATTACATTATAGTATGACAAGCATACAAGCAGGGCAGTCAGGGACCTGTGGAAGCACACAGAAAGGTCAGGGACAGTGCCCCGGTGGGAGTGATGGTCAGCTGAGTCCTTATGTAGGCTGAAAGAGGGCATTAGCCAGGTGAAGAGATGGATGGAAATATTGGGGAGGGAGGAGGAAAAAATTGCAACTGTGGAAGCCCAGAGGCTAGAGAAAAGACCATTTCTGAGAAAGTCCAAATAGTTCAGCATGGCTAGATCATGGAGTATAAAGGGAGCATGCAGAGAGATGAGGCTTGAAAGGAGCCATGCTACAGGAGGACTCAAAACCATGGTGAGGAAGTGACTCTCTGTCTTGAGGTCAGTGGGGAAACATCAAAAGTGTCTAGGATTGGGTTTGCCAAGAAACACAGACTCTGAAATGCTGAGAGTTTGATGCAGAATGTTATTGATTGGTGCTTTTGGCAGTAAAACACATGAAGGAGTGAGGGAAGTAGGAGAGGGCAGAGGGAGAGGCTGAATTCTATAATGCAGCTGTAGCAGATGCCTCAGCCACTCTTCAGGGAGCCCTGGAGTTGGGTGGCCTTTCAGTGTTCTAAGTGGACACAGGGGACTAACCTTGCTATCTCTGCAAACCTAGTCATTGATGTCAAAAGCACAAGCAACCAAAGAAAATGGAGATAAATTGGATTTCATCACAATTAAAAATTTCTGTGCTTTAAATGATACCATCAAGAATGTGAAAAGGAAACTCACAGAATAGGGAGAAAATATTTGCAAATCATATATCTGATAGAGTCTAGTATCCAGAATATATGAAGAATTTCTACAATGCAACAGCAAAAAGAAAAACAAACCAATTTTAAAAATAGGCAAAGGATTTGAATAGACATTTTTTCCAAAGAAGATATACAAATGGCCAATAAGCACATGAAAAGGCGCTCAATATCATTAACCATTAGGGAAATGCAAATGAAAACCATAGTTAGATTATACTTCTCACCCATTAAGACGGCTACAATAAAAAAGACAATAACAAGTTTTGGCAAGGATGTGGGGAAATTGGAATCTTTATTCATTGCTAGGGGGAACATAATATGGTACAGCCTCTTTGGAAAATAGGTTGGCGGTTCCTCAAAAAGTTAAATGTAGAATTACATAGGACCCAGCAACTCTATTCCTAGTTATATGCCCAAGGAAATGGAAAACATGATCACACAAAACTTTCACATGAATTTTCTTAGCACCATTATTCCTAACAGCCCAAAAGTAAAAGAAACACACACACACACACACACACACACACACACACACACACAACTCTTCATGTCAGCTGATGAATAAGCAAAAATTTACAAAGCTACACAGTGGAATATTATTCAGCACAAAAAGGAATTAAGTACAGATAAAAGTCTGCATTATGGGTTCTTTGGCTTGAAAATGTCACTCCAAAATGCATGTATTAGAAACTCAATCTCCAAAGCAACAGTGTTGGTAGGTAGAGCCTAATGGGAGATGTTTAAGTCATGTGAGTCAACTCTTGTGAATGGATTGATGCCAGCTATGTAAGGTCTGAAGCCTGCAAATGCCATCCCTGCTCCCTCATAAGCTCTGTCCTCCCTCCTCCATCATGGGATGGCACAGCATGAAGACCTCCCTAGATACTGGAAACTTCATATTGAACTTCCCAGCCTCCAGAACAATATGAAATACATTTTCTTATAAATTGCCCAGTCTGTGGTATTCTTTGATAGCAACACAAAATGGACTAAGACAACTGGTGAACCTTGAAAATATTACACTAAGTTAAAGAATCCAGACCCCCAAAGCCACACATTGTATTATTCCATTTACATGCTAAGTCCAGAATTGGGCTGGGGATATAGCTCAGTGGCAGTGTTTGATTCAAGGGACTGGGAGAAAGGAATATGGATGACTAATAATGGGCATGGGGTATCTAAGGTATCTTTTTGGGGTGAGGAAAATATTTTAGAATTAGATAGTGATGATGGCTGTACAACTTGTGAAGGTAGTATCTATCACTGAATTGTACTTTAAAAGGGGAAAATTTTATGGTATGAGACTTATGACTCAAGTAAAGAAACTTTCATTGAATGTTTACTTCCCCTTACCCCAAACTCTGTGGGTTATAAAACCTTGGGTGAGGCAGCTCTCTTTCCCTGGAAACAATGTCCAGGGAAGGCTCAACTGTGAGCCACTAGCAGATGATACTCCAAGCAGACTGGGGGAGGTGTGCCTTTGAGAATCTGGGTTATGCATCTCAGCATCCACTACAGAGGGTTTCAAGGGTGAAAGTGGTGTGGTCAGTTGGTCACTTAAGCATGTAAACTTCATGAATACCCTAAGTGCCAGGCATCAATGCCTCCTCTTCAGACCAGTGAACTGAATTTCCAAGAGATCAAACAACTTGCACAAAGCCTCAATAGCTAGTGGGAATCTGAGCAGGAATATGAACTCATCTCCAACAGAGGCTGAAGCCATGTCCCTATAGGATTCTGTGCTAGTTTGTGTTTATTCATTCAGATTTGTTTCTTCTGACAAATGAATTTGTTTAAAAACAAG
>PVLC010048940.1:0-10601 GCA_004027655.1 Graphiurus murinus | reverse complement strand
ACAAAACTGTTCCTAATATATCCCTTACAATTTTATTCTATTCTATCATCTATCTCCATCCATCATCCATGCCTTTGTCTTAAAAATATTTCTAGAGTCATTAATGTTTTTACAGACAGGAAAGTTCCTTGTCTCTACCTGCAAGCGAGAGTTCTACAGTCCAGAGAAAGAAGGCAACTTTTTCAAAGCTGCAACTGCAGGAGCCCAAGAACAGACCTGGCTCCCCCTGACTCATCCGCTGTTGCAGGTGTTCCTACATCAATATCCCTATTCTGCCCAAAGTCGAAATTCCCATGGTCACTGGTGGCAAATGATGACTGTAGGAATCACATAGGAATTGCCTGTGGTTTGTGTTCCATTTTCAATAAAAACTAAATTTCAGAGGTCAAGTGCATCCCACTTTCCAACCAAAGTCACCACAGCCATTAGAGTAAGACACAGGAAACAAGGGGCCTGCTCAATACCCACACCGCGGGGACACAGGGCATCCCGCAGCCAATCGCAGGTGGTGTCTGCAGACCTCGAGGGCCACAGACATTTCCATAATGCTACTAAAATGTTACTTGCCTTTCTCACTCTGTTGACATTTTTACCGATGGCGCACAGCAACAGTGGGAAGACCAACTGGTAAATTCTCAAGTCCAGAGAGCCAGTCCCACTGGTCCTTGAACTGATTTATATCAGGTGCCAGCAATCTTCCCTATCATTGGTAGTTACTGGATTCTTCAATATGGTGTACTTATAGTAGGGGAAATAAAGTGCCAGTTAAGAATATCCTAGATAAAGATGTGTACATTTCTTTAATAGCCTAGTGACAACATGGGAAGTATGCAGAAAGTACTTTTCCTAAGTACCAAAGTACAATGATTGATGAAAAGTACTTGCATGAATGTTTGGTTTGTAAGCTGAACTACCTTTCCCCTTCTTCCCACAGAACACTTATTTCACTTGAAATAAAATAGCTGGTAAACTATATATATTTACTTAAATGCTATACTTAAGCTGGGCTTGGTGGTGCATGCCTGTAATCCCAGGCTGAGACAGGAGGATTGTAGATTTGAGGACAGCTTCAGCAATGGAGCAAGACTCTCAGCAACCTAGTGAGATCCTGTTTCAAAAAACAAAACAAAAAGGCAGGGGGTATATCTCAGAGGTAGAATGCCCCTGAGTTCAATCCCCAGTACTACATGTGCAGTCACAAAACGCTATACTTAAAGATTTTTCTAGCCGGGTGTGATGTACACACTTGTAATCCCAGTAATTGGGAAGCTAAAACAGGAGGATCACAGGTTTGTGGCCAGCCTTGGCTACTTAGCGAGACCCTCTGCAACTTAGTGAGACCCTGTTTCAAAATAAAGAATAAAAAATAGGGCTGGGGGTGTAGCATAGAGGTAGAATGCCCCAGGTTCAATCTCAAGTACCATGAAAAAAAAAAAAAAGATTTTTTCTGAAGAGATAGATGTTTTATATTGACCACTGAAATGGATCAACACTTGGAAGATCTGCATAACTTAGTGAATCAATATTCTTCAAAAGATAAAGCATAATATTATAGATTCATGCATGGTTAGAAGATCCATTCAAAGTGTAAGACCACTGGATTTTAATGTAAGAATAAAAAAAGTCCAGGGGGAAGCTCACCATGTACTGTGTGCATGCATGTATGTCCCCATTCCTCTAAACTACATAATGATGTGCGATTACAATGCACCAATAAAAGAATTTTAAAAAAGAAAAGTCCATGAACATGGCTTCAGATTTCATTTATAACTAACCTGCAACTTCCATTTGCTAGGTTTTAATGTACTTTCAAAAAATGTCTACAATTAACCAAAAGGTCTATTAAACTATTCCTCCTTTTTCCAAGTACATGTCTTTGAGAGGCTGAATTGTCTTTATATAGGTCAGACAAAATTGATACAAGAGATAGAATACAGAAGTAGATGAGACTCTAGCTGTCTTCATTTAACCAGACATTAAAGATATTTGCAAAAATGTAAAACAGTGTCAATCTTTTCACTACTTTTTGTTTTGAGAGATATATTTTAATAAAAATGTTATTTCTATTAGCATGTAATGGGTTATTATTTTATAACGAACTAAAATGCTTTTACATTTCTGAGTTTTACATCCTCCGATATATAAACAAAAGCCTTTGTGGTCCTAAAATGTCTTTTTAGTGTACACAGAAACTTGACATTTTCACAATACTGCCTGCATTATTAATTCCACCACTTCATGGTTGTGTCACCTCTCTGTACCTCTTCTTACACATTAAGTAACTTACTCTCAGCTTACAGCTAGTAAGTGCTGTAACCTTGCTTTGAGTACCATGTTAACTGCCTGCCTGCATCAATTAGTAGGAAAAAAGAAACAACTCTATATAACTTTTGACATGCCATTTTTTAAAATATAAAAGTACTAATTCAAAACTGAAGATTGACCAAAACAAAAACAAATAAACCTTAGCAGTAGAGAGCTGTCAGGCAAACCATTGTAACTAGGTACACTTGACATTTTACTTATAGCAAATGGAAATAAGCTTGTGGTACACCAAACCTCCTTTATTATAACAGTGTTCAAGCTGGGCATGGTGCTGCACACCTATAATTCACTTGGGAGGCAGAGACAGGAAGATCCCAGGACCATGGCCAGCCCCGGTAAGTTATAGAGAGGCCCTCTGCAACTTAACTAGACCCTGTTTCAAAATAAAATAGGGCTGGAGGTGTTACTTGGAGGTAGAACGTCCCTGGGTTCAATCTCCAATACCACAAAAACAAAAAGTATTCCGAGTTTTATTACCTCTAAACCCAGCCTGTCATACTGCCTACCTCTCATCCCAAAAAACTAGCCAGAGTCAGGCTATCCACGTATCCCAGGTTGCATATGCTTCTGAAGAAGAGCCAACACAGACCAAAATGCATCCTGCTGAGGCTGTGGCACTTGAAAAGCCAGCCCCACATGAAGGAACCAGATAGGGTAACCCCAGCCCAGCTTTTGGGGTTAGAACTGCCCAGCCTACAATTTTATCATGTTTTAATAACATTATATAACCATCTATTTTATGAAATAGAATGGAAAGTAAATCGCTTCAATTGGAAAAGAGAAGACAGACATGACACGGTAGCACTCCAAAGGCTACTAGATATGAGGAGCTTAGTAAGTGGCTACGGAATGAATAGATGAGGGAACGAAACAAACATACCTGCAGGTCGGCAGCGCGGTCTCGTGACATATGTTCAAGAGAGAACTCAGCCGAATAGCTATTTATCATCTGTTTCAAATTTTCTATTTCTTCATCACATTCATTAGTCTGTTTTATGACTACCTATAAAAATAACCCCACAAAAAGAACTGTTATCATAATCTAAGGACCAGATTTAACAGACTACTTCCATTATCTATCCCCATGACAAGTTCCAATCAAACGCAGAAAATATGCATCCATACAGATGCCAACAGGAAACAGTATTTTGACATTTATATTTTATGCTTGTATCCAAACACATTATAGTTATATTCTAAACATCATCTCTATACTAACTATAGAGAACAGTGCTTGCAAGACTGGCACGTAACTTTCTTGCTCTACTAGATGTCAGGGTATCCTGGGCAGTGCTTACAATCTAATTTAGATACACCTTTGCTCTTAAGTATTTCTAGTTTAGTGAGCTTATTCTGGGAAGCATTTCATAGCATATTAACATAAAGTTTCTAAGTTTTATGATATTACTGGTATGTCACATTTTAATACATAACTCACATGGGGCTTTCCCAGACAACTATGACATGACTGATTCATAATGGATAGAGTTGCTGGGCGTGGTGGTGCATGCTTGTAATCCCAGTACTCAGGAGGCCAAGACAAGAGAATAGACAGGAGGATAGAAGGTTTGTGGCCAGCCACAGCTACTTAGTGAGGCTCTCGCAACTTAGTGAGACCTTGTTTTCAAATAAGAATTAAAAAATAGGACTAGGGGGGTATAGCTCGGAGGTAGAATGCCCATGGGTTCAATCCCCAGTACCCCCCCCCCAAAAAAAAGAATGGATAGGGCATGTGATTTTCATGATGCAGACGCATCCTTACCTGGTACCCCTAGATGTACATTTTATGAGCAGAAAGCTGAAGGTTCAAGTAATCTGAGTTTGCAGAATAAGGTGAAACTAACTAGAATAGTATGTGGAATCTAATGTTAAGCATGGAGAGCCCAGACCTATTTGTGGACTAAGTGATCTTATCAAGGTATGATGAAATATGAACTTCAAACCAAGTTTACCCAGGCCTGATGCACACCTGTAATCCAAGTATTTTGGAGGCTGAGACAGGAGGATTGCAGGTTTGAGGCCAGCCTCAGCAACTTAACAAGACCCTCAACAACTTAGTGAGATCCTGTTTCAAAGTAAAAAATAAAATGGGGCTGGGACGTATGTATAGCTCAGAGGTAGAATCCCCCTGGGTTCAGTCCCCACTACCAAGCAAGCAAACAAACAAAAGAAAACAAAAAACCAAGTCTAGATACTTCTTTGGCATGCTTCATTATACAGCAAAATGTCTTTTGAAACTACAAAGTTTCTGGCCTACATGTAATTCTTCCTTGTATTTTCTTTAATATTTAACCATAATTTTAGCTTCAGGATGGAAATTAATAACTATATTTGCTGCACACGCCTGTTCCCCAGCCCTCAACAATAAACTATATCTCATTACTTCCACAAAAATAATTTGTCTCATTTTCCACAAAGAGGGCACTTGTAATATGTAAAGTAGGAATTAAAGAAAATGTACCTATTCTAATGATTTTCATTACCATTGACTTACTTAGCTTTGAAATATAGGGGGAGAAGGAACCATCTGATTCCACTGACATAGTAAGATAGAAAATTTTAGCAGCACAGTTTGATACCTAACTTGGATATATGTATGAAACAGCATCTTCTATCATTCTTTTTCATCTTGTGAGGAAGCCACTTTAAAGCATAGTTAAGAGTGTTATTTTCCTTTCCTGACCAATAAAGCACCAATAGATTAAAAATAATACATCAAGCTGGGCATGGTGGCGCTCACCTGTAATCCAGTACTTGGGAGGCTGACACCAGAGGATCCGGGTTCACAGCCAGCCTCAGCTACTTAGTGAGGCCCTCCACAACTTAGTGAGATACTCTACAACTTAGTGAGACCCTGTTTCAAAATAAAGAATAAAAAATAGAACTGGGGGTGTAGCTCGGAGGTAGAATACTCCTGGGTTCAATCCTCAGTACCGCAAAAAATAATAATACATCAAATTGATAGTTTTTCTTTTCTTTACACATTATTAACAAATAAACAACAACAAAAAACAGTATATTGATTGCTAGGTTTTTTTTCCTATGGGTGCTAGTTAATGACATCAGTTGATCAGTAGTCAGGCCAGAAGAAGGATAAACCTAAGAGGATAAACTGGCCACCTCAATGTGAATGATTTTTTTTTTTTTTTTCGGTACTGGAGATTGAACCCAAGGGCATTCTACTTAAGAGCTACACCCCCAGCCCTATTTTTTATTCTATATTTTGAAACAGGGTCTCACTAAGTTGTGGAGGGCTTCACTAAATAGCTGAGACTGGCCACGAACCTAGATCCTCTGGTCTCAGCCTCCCAAGTACTGGGAGTAAATGATTTTTTTTTTTTTTTGCGGTACTGGGGATTGAACTCAGGGGCATTCTACCTCCGAGCTACACCCCCAGCCCCTTTTTATTCTTTATTTTGAAACAGAGTCTCACTGAGTTGCGGAGTGCCTCACTAGGTAGCTGAGGCTGGCCGTGAACCCGGATCCTCCGGTCTCAGCCTCCCAAATGCTGGGATTACAAGCGTGCGCCACCACGCCCGGCTAGTAAATGATTTTTTAAGAAGGAAGAAGATATAGCAGTTTTCAAAGGAAGGATGCAAGATGCCTACCAGCAGGGTGAAACTTCTATGGAATTCAAGGTTCTTTCAGCAATTTTCTGTTCTTGTGAGAGTGGTTGTTGATGTAGGAACATAAAGAAAAAGGCCATTTCTAACTAATGATGACTCCTGCCTTAAGACTACTGGTCTTACAAAACTTAAAAGGGGGGGAATCCTGTCTGGGGAGAATTTGTAAGATGCTATCAGTTAGAAGGAAGAGAACAAGAAGTGATATGAAGGGTTTAGAAACTCAAATTCTTATACTGTTTCTATACAAATTAACCTCAACACTCTGCAGTTGTTGGGCAAATCATTTAATCCTGTGACACTGGGATCCACAAAGACAGTAAAGCACCTACTCTACCTACGTCACACACTGGAGAATCAAATGACCTGATCAATAGAAATGACAGATTGATGCGGAGATTGCTGTGTGATGATCACTTTACAGATCTGCTGGCCTCCAGACCTGGCAAATGCCTTATGCAGGTTTAAATCTCCTCCCCTAGTGTTTTACCCACATAGGTCTTTAAAAGTTGTAGGATGGAACTAAGTAGATGAGAACTATGCTGTAACAACTTCCACCAGAGCAAGGGCAGGAACTGAGAAAAATAACCTTAATCCATCTGGACAAGAGAAAATCAAATGCCACCTTTTGAATAATAATTTTCTGTGAAAAAGGAGATGAACATTTTCATCCAGTAAGTTGGCTGCCCTCATACGCTGCTCACCTTTAGCAGCTCATTCTGCTCCTGAGTCACGTTTTCCAACAGTTTTACATCTTGTAAAAGCTGGTTCGTCCGCTGAAACACAGGCAGAGGCTTTGCTCCTGCCTGGGGTGACCTCAGTTCCATTTGGTAAGACAGTATTTCAGCAATGGTCTTCTTCATGGGACGTATATTTTCAAGTATGATCTTCATGATATAAGAGAAGCATGGTACATAAATGAAAAAGGAAAAAGGCCATTACTAAGTTTAATTATTAAAAATTAAAATATTGTATAATTTGGGCATTATAGTTCCAATTTTTTTCCTTTTTTGTGATACTGGGGATTGAATCCATGGACATTCTACCTCTGGGCTACACCTCCAGCCCTATTTTAGTTTTTATTTTGAAACAGTGTCTCACTGTTTCAAAGTGTGTAGGACCTTGCTAAATTGCTGATGCTGGCCTTGAACCTGCGATCTTCTCTCAGCCTCCCAAGTAATGGGATTATAGGTGTGTGCCAACATGCCTGGCTTATAGTTCCAATTTTTAAAAGATTTCCTTAGCTCAGATTGAAAAGAACTGCTCTATCACTTGGGATGTGGTAATTGAGGGTCTCAGAAAGAATACCTGGGGTACTAGTCACTTACCAGCATTCACTTGGACAAATCCTTTTCTTCCTTCCCTCCCTCCCCTCTCTGTACAACTGTCGTTTAGCTTTGCCTATGGTCATGGGGCAGTGGGCAAGTACAGTATCTTACTGTCCTAGCAACTATATCTAGCACAGGGCTTCCTACATACTAAGCCCTCAAAAGATGCTTACTGAATTAATTGTCTGGCCACACTTTATGAGTCCTAGGAGCATACTTTCATATATATAATATATAAATATGTATAATATAAATATATATATATATATACATATATATATAATTTTTTTTCTTGTGTGCAGTACTAGCAATGGATCCCAGGGTCTTCTACCTCCAGGCTATACCCCCAGACCTATTTTATTTTATTTTTTAATTTGGAAACAAGGGTGCCAGGCCTGGTGGCACACTCTTGTAATTCCAGTATTTGGGAGGCTGAAACCGGAGGATCTGGGTTCATGGCCAGCCTCAGCTACTAGTGAGGCCCTCTGCAACTAGTGAGACCCTGTTTCAAAATAAAGAATAAAAAATAGGACTGGGGGTGTAGCTCAGAGGTTCCATTCCCAGTACCTCAAAAAATATAAAAGCCCCTGGGTTCCATTCCCAGTACCTCAAAAAATATAAAAGAATAATAATAATAATTTGGAAACAAGGTCTTACTAAGTTGCTGAGGCTGGCTTCAAATCTGCACTCCTCTTGTCTCAGCCTCCCAAGTACTGGGATTACAAGCATGCACAACCATGCCTGGCATATTTTATTTTAATAGCATCTGACCATAGAATCTAGATTTACATTATATATGTATGTATATGTATCTATGTATGTATGTATCTTATCTATCACAATACTGGGAATTTAACCCAGGGCCTAATGCATGCTAAGCAAGTGCTCTAACACTAAGCAATCCCTCTACCTCCGATCTTTTCATTTTATTTTGAGACAAGGTCTCACTATGTTGCTTAGGTTGGCCTCAACCTTTTTATTTTCCTGCCTCAGTCTACTGAGTATCTGGGATTATAAGCATGCAACATCACACCCAGCTCATAACTAATAAATTGGAAAAAATTAGTCACTCTACTAAATACTTCACATATATAATTTCATTAACTCCAAATGTTTCAAGAGGGAAGTATCCTGACCTTCATTCAAAGGTAAGGAAATTGGGTGCCCAACAGTTAGAAGACCCAGGTAAGGCTGGACTGCAAGAGGCAGGGGCAGGATTACAACCTAGACCTACCTGTTCCCAGAACATATGTCCTCAGTCACTAGGCTAAGGGGGAATCACAACTGTCTGTTGTTTAGTGTGTCTCAGCTCCTGTGCTAGGGGCTCTATATGCATTGTAACTAGCCAATGTCATTATCTCAATGTCAACCCACTGATATTAAAGACAGTCCAAGACACATATGTATGCAAATCACACTACCAGCAAACAGTGTTACTGAGGCTAAAAACCCACCCCAACCTGACTCAGAAGCTCCAGCTCTTGTAGTTGACTTGAAGGCAAAGTTTACCTATAGGAAAATTAGTTTTACATAGTTGGTACTATAAATGTGATTTAAAATATATAGAGAGAGTTGAGCGTGGTAGTGCACGCCTGTAATCCCAGTACTTGGGAGGCTGAGGCAGGAGGATGGCAGGTTTGAGGACAGCCTCAGCAAGCAGTGAGACTCTCTTCAACCTAGTGAGACCCTGTTTCCAAATAAGAAATAAAATCAAGCTGAGGGTTTAGCTCAAAGGTAAAATGCCTCTGAGTTCAATCCCCAGTGACACACACACACACACACACACACACACACACACACACACACAAAATAAAAATAAATGTATATTCATATATTCATTCACTTCTATTTCCCAACCTTATTTTGCTATTATGCTATTATTTTAGCAAAGCTAATATGTTAGGGGCTGGGGGTGCAGCCCAGTGGTAAGAGTGCTTGCCTAAGATGCAAGAGGCCCCATGTTCAATCCCCAGCATCATCAAACAAAATGAAAATAAAACAAGACTAATACTCTGTATCACATCATACTATTATATATTTTTAAATAGACATAGTAAGTATTAAGAGAAAAATACTTTAAAAATGATCCATGCTTACCTCCCCATGCTTAAGATGTTCTTCAGGTGAAAAATCAAATATTTCTTTTGATAACAAGATACTTTTGATTTTTGAAACTTTTTTCTCCATTGATTTTACTTCAGATTCAATAGCAACCACATCCTAGAATTTCAGAAACAAGAACAGACTCATGAAATATGCATTGTAAATTAACCAACTATAAAATATTTTTCATTGTTTCCAGTAAAAGTCATTTTATTAATAGCATACCATACTACAAAGTATTGCTTATCCCTTGTTGAATGAAAGATAATCACAGAGCCAATTTTAAATCACTTGTGAGCACAAAAGTAATATGCATCTGAACCAATTTTTTAGTACACTCTATTATCCACAAACTCTTTAAATTTATCTTTGGAATGTGTTTAAACACTTGAATACAAGTGTGTCAGACATTAAAAAAAATCCTACCGCTTTACATAAAATGATAAAATCACCCTTGAAAAACTAACATACAAGAATTTAGAAAACTCACAGATTTTCTTATTAACCCCTTGGTAAACCACTGTAAAGCAGAATGTCACTAAATTACTTTATAATCTACTCAGATTAATTTAAATAGCTCACTTGTTCATTGGTTATTTCTCCCCTCAATGTTAATGTCTAGAACCTGGCAAAGAACCTTAAAGTGAAAATGCTGCAAAAATAAGTTAAAATATGTGTTGTATAACCTAAATATTGAAATGCATGCAACTGTAAAGTAGCCTGCAGACTTTGACTTCAGAGTTCAATACCGTTGTGCTGTAGCAATAAGATGGTATAGTTTATAATGGAGATTAAGTTGGGCGTGGTGGTACACGCCTGTAATTCTAGTGGCTCAGGAAGCTAAGGAGAGATGATTGCAAGTTCAAGGCCATCCCAGGCAATTTAGTGCAGGTTTGTAATCCCAATACTTGGGAGAACTGCAGTATCACAGGTTTGCAACCTCAGCAACTTAGTGAGAATGCCCCTGGGTTCAATCTCCACTAACCCACACCCACCCACACACACACACACACACACACACAAAGAAAAAAAAAAAAAGGAAATGAAATCAGTAAATAATTTAAAGGGGCTGGGAGTGTAGCTCAGTAGTACAACACCCCTGGGTTCAATCACCAGTATTGGGGGGGATGGGAACAGGTAAAAATAGCCTGAAGGTTTGAAATTATAGCTGTTCATAGTTGTTCAATATAGGGAAAACCAGAATTTTGTAAGCCTGAAGCAA
>PVLC010048939.1:0-10601 GCA_004027655.1 Graphiurus murinus | reverse complement strand
GACACAACCCATGTGGCACACCCAATGCCAAGCCGATCACTTCAGTCCACAGACACTACCGATGTGGCACACCCAATGCCAAGCCGATCACTTCAGCACACAGACACAACCCATGTGGCACACCCAATGCCAAGCCGATCACTTCAGTCCACAGACACTACCGATGTGGCACACCCAATGCCAAGCCGATCACTTCAGCCCACAGACACAACCCATGTGGCACACCCAATGCCAAGCCGATCACTTCAGTCCACAGACCTGCCCCTCGGCTGATGTCCCCTCACAGTTTATGCCACAGTCATTCTCCATGGTCCTGATCAGAGACGTCGCAGTGACCACCAGACAAGTCATTTAATCCTTCAATATCTGTTTCCTCTTTTGCAAAACAGGATTAACCATTCCACCCTGTAGGCACAAGTTATGGCTGTGATGTGCTTGTAATAAGCTACTACACGATCTCATCAGCATGTGGAATTACCATTGATACTGCACAAATCCACGGTTAAGGTGGATACATGCAGGTGTGCAGGTGTGGAAGGGTTGTGAGGGCTGGCTGGCCCCACGTGTCCTGTGTCCTTCTCAAGGGACCTGTTGGCCTAGTTTTCCATACACTCTCATATCCTCATGAAAGAATAAGCTAAATAGCATTTTTTTTTTTTTTTTTTTTGTGATGGGGACTGAGCCAAGGGCCTGAACTACTCCCCACCCCCCACCCCACAAATGTTTTTAAAGCCTTGGTTATATCATGCCTGCTAACATTTCATTGGCTAAAGCAAGTCACATGGCCTACCCCAGGGTGAAGTGGTGGAGAATTACACTCCACCAGGGAGCTGGTAAGAGGATGGAGTGGAGACTTTGAACCACGGTCTAGTGTGCCGCAATGGTAGACGGTGCTACCTCATGTTGTCGGGTGAGTTAATGGGCTGCTGTGTGTGCAGTGCTTAGAACAGGGCCTGGTACGCCTGCCTAGTTATCTTCAGCCACCTGTCTAACCACCTATCACTATCTATTGATCACACAACTGTTATCTATCGATCATCTGTCTACCTTGTATCTATTTATCAATCGTCTATTTATTCTATCTATTATCTATCTATCTATCTATCTAGTTCTCTTTATTCCTCATCTTTCCCAGTAGTACAAATCAAAGTCTTGGAAACTTCTCTTAACTTTTATTTATTTATTTTGGTACTGAGGATTGAACTCAGAAGCATTCTAACTACCAAACTATACCCCAGCCTTTTTTATTTTTATTTTGAAACAGAGTCACACTAAGTTGCTGAGGGTGGCCATGAACCTGCCATCCTCCTGTCTCAGCCTTCCAAGTACTGGGATTACAGGTGTGTATCACCAGACCCAGCTCTTAACTATCTTTTAAATCTGTTACCCGTACTATTGTAGCTCTAAAAATGCTCATGAATTTCTCTTGGCTGAATGATCCTGAAAGTCCAGTTATGCATACTTAGCAGTGGGGAGGCCTTCTGAGGAGTGTGCTGTAGGTGATTTGGTTGTGCCAGTACTGGAGTGTGCTTACACAACCTACATTGTACAGCCTACTGTGCATCTAGGCTACATGGGATATGTAAGGTACAGCTTACTGCTCCTATGGCCACAGGGAACAAAACAACACAAGATGAAATCAAACACACTAGGAAACGCTGCAATCGAGGTGCAGCATGAGGCTGCTTCCGGTGCGGGTGGCATACGCTTTCACGGTAAACTCTGCTTTTTATAAGTAGAAGGACTGCACTCCAGGGTCATACAAGCATGGCAGAGTAAATACACGCACTGGCATCATGGTCAGTTATTGTGTGCCACACGTAAGTGTATTTGTATGTATACACAAGCAGAAGGCATGCACGCCAGAGTCATACAAGCATGGCAGAGTAAATACACGCACTGGTGTCATGGTCAGTTATTGTGTGACACACATAAGTGCATTGCTACATCTGCCTTGCACAACGGCAGCACGGCAAGTGGCCTCACAGCAGCCTCACTGTGGACACACGAGGAATGTCTGTGTCATCACTGTGACATTGTGATGACTATGACATCACTGGCGATAGACAACGTTCAGGTTCATCGTAATCGTACGGGACCGCTATACGATGGGTAAGTTGTTGTGGTGCACGGCTGTGTCTTTACTGCACTCCACGTGTCTCCTGTGCTGTTCAGCCCACCACAGCAATTTGGAATGAGATTCTGAAGGCTTCAATGGCTTCCAATTGTCCTGAAGTTAAAGCTCTAATTAGTACTTGCATGGTGTATAAAATACACTGGACTGCCACGAGACTCCTTCTATGTCTATGATGCGTCCTGCAGGCCGTGGGACCAAACCACATCTACGAATTTCATTGCAATTCCATGTGCGCCTGGTCCTCATCTCTTTTGGATCCTTTGGAAGGCTGGCTCTCTGGGGACAGCTTGATGGTTCCGGATGATACTTGTCCTTTGCAAAGAGGATGAACGCTGGTGATAGACACATACATGGAGGGAGAGAAAGGTAGAACTGATTTGGAAAGTTAACAAAAATTCAGTAGGAAAGAATTTAAGAAAAAGGGAGGTTTTATTTAAAGAGGAAGAGGGAGGAGAGGAAGAGGAACAGGAGATAGAGGAAGAGGAGGAGGAGGAGGAAGATGAGGAGGAGGATGATAAGGAGAGCAGAGGGGGCATGGAGGGGGAGGAGGAGAAGGAGAAGGAGACCACGACCACAGTTTTCAAACTAAGAGAGACACAGAGTCGTTGGTACACAAAGTGCTCTCTGTAGGAAAACAGGCAGGCGCTGGCTTCCACAGAGAACGTTTCTGCTCAGGTCCCTGCTCTGTCCAAGTAAATGAAGGAACAAGTCGGTAGGAAGAAGCACTCACTCCTGATTGGCTGATTGCAGATCACAGCTCATTGGCGAGGTCCAGGCAACAACAAGACTTTCTGGGGCCTGTTTATTTTAGTATTTGAAACAGGAACATGCCTGGGCAAGAGCTGAATGTTCAGTTTGTGGTTCTCTCAGGAACACAGTCTGTGTGTGACTTCATAGTCTGCAACAGGCTATCATGTTTTGTCTTGAATTTAGGCATCTTTTACCACTTGGTAGCCTTCGTGGACATTCAGCTTTTCCTAAAATTCACAAGAAGAAGAGTGAGTCCAGGTGTGGTGGCATGGAAATATAAACCCCAAGAGAACCCACACAGCCTATGGATTGAGGATGTCCCAGTCCTGGGTTGTTGCTGTGGGAGGTGTTCAAAACAATCTTCAAGTATTAGTCATCTGTTGTTCCATAAGACACACCCCCACCCTCAAACCCCCAAATTCAGTGGCTTAAAATAACAAGATGTGTTGTTTCTCACAGTTCTGCAGTTGTCTGTGTGGGTCTTCTGCTGGAGTCTCCTGAGCTCGCTCGCGTGGCAGTGTTCAGGTGGAGGGCAGGCCAGGGAAGGGGCTCAGCAGGGACAGTATCATGCAGCCTGTCCTCATCAGGAGACTAGATGACACTTCTCTACATGCAGAAGCATTCCAAGAACCCATCCCAAGAATCCTGCTCCAACAAGTAAGCCTGGTTCCAGCCATTGCAAGCATCACTTTCTCTGATGTCTCATTGGACAAAGCAGGTCACAAGCCCAGAGCCAGAGTGGGAGGAGTCTCACAGAGTGGATGTTGAGGACCTGATGCCCTGGGGGCGTCAACCTGCAACATCCTATGTGAATCCAGGTGAGAATTCACGAACTTATCTGGTTACAGAAAATGTGCTTTTTAAAAAATGCTTTTACCTGCAATCCCGGTACTTGGGAATGTGAGATAGGAGGATCACAGGTTCAAAGCCAGCCTCAGCAACTCAGCAAAGGCTTTAGCAACTTAGTGAGACCCTGTTTCAAAATAATAAATAAAATAGGCCTGGGGGTATAGCTGGGAGGTAGAAATAAATACTTTTATTGGTGTAATGTAATTATACAACATAGTGAGATTCAAAGTGATACAAATATACATGCACACATTACTTGCTCTATTCAGAAAATACAGTTTTTAAAGACTGTTCTTGTAGGAGAATCAGGCTTCTCCTACTACCTGGGCAGAGAAGATCAGGTATCCTCGGCAACGGTACAAGGTGTGAAGGAAGTGTAATGCCCACATCTCCGTTGTGCTGGGGCAGTGGGATAGGTTGCCAAGAGACCAGAGAAATCATCTGAAGACAGCGTGTGAGCTACAAGGTTCACTGAAGAAGGCAATAGGCTGGACAGATAGCACATCTGTCCCTCTCAGGGCTTTGCAGGTGACACCTTCATCCCGCATGACATTATTCTAGAACTCTAGTTACCATCTCTCACAGTGCCTTGTCCAGTGATGGCTAGCTGCACAAGGGGGCACTACCCTCCTCCGCATAGTGCCTGCCCTCAGTTCTGCACCAGCTACTTCAGGGAGAGGCTACAGAAGCAGTGATGTCACCACCTTACCCGGCTTTGTCTGGAACTTGGCATGCATGGAAGAAAGCAGATTTTCTGCAGATGACATTAGTTGCCTCAGTTTCCAGAATGCGTGAGAGAAAGCCAAGAGTCCTTTGGAATATTTCTCCATCCTCCTGGCTGGGACTCGCTCTTGTTTCCTGCATGTGGCCAAGTTCTTGCGAGGTGCTACAGGGACATGTCGTTTTAGTGTCTTCCTTTTCTCTAAGGATGACACAGGAAGGAACCGAAGCCACGAGTCAAGACAGCTGAGTTGACCTCGTCTCCTCTATTGATTGCATGATCTGGTCCAATGGCTCCTCTGGATAGGCTTAGAGAATTCTAAAATATTGAGGAAGATAATCAAACAGAAAGGGGGTGAATCAACCTGGGAACTTCACCAAGTCCTGCCTCTGCTGTTTCTCTTATGCATCATATTATAAAAACTAAAGATGAATTTCAATTTTTTAAATTATTTTGCATTTTCTTATCTACAAGGATAGCCCTATAGTGGTCTTCTCTTTCTAAGTCCACTTTGTGTTGCTTAACGGAACGCCTGATTCTGAGTAGTGTATAAACAAAGGAGTTTTATTTGACTTGTGCTTCTGGTGGTTGGACTGTCCCAACACCACAGCACTAGTGTCCTGGTGAGGGCCCCCTGTGCTGTGTTATGACCGAGCAGAGAAGCAAATGGGGAAACAGTTTCCTGTAGAAGAGGCCAAGTACATTGAGATGTCTTCATTTATAATAACAGGCTCTCTGGGAACCAATCCACCTCTGCAGGCCTCACCCACTCATGGAGACCAGCATCAACTCCTCCCAAGGGCGGAGTCTCCATGACTTAATCGCTTTCTGCTTAGCCTGCCTTTTTAAGATCCACCAGTTCTCCCCCTTGTCCCGTGAGGGCCCAAACTTCCAGCACACAAACCTTTGGAGAACAAATCCCACATGAACCACAGCCTGTTCCCTTTTGCCTATTTTTCGCCACTTTGGTTTTAGGTGTAGGGCTTGAGTTGGGAGTGAGAGCACGGTCCTCTTCTTAGCCCGTGTGCCGCACAGATGTGAGCTTTGGGGGTCAACCCCTAGGCAGTAGACATGCATGTTGTGCTTCACATACTCCGTAGGGCTTGCTCACCTGTAATGGGAACTCAGATGCTGTCCTGTGTCTTCAAGATGTAGGCAACAGTTAGGATTTGGCAAAAGAAAACATTTAAAGCTCTGATCCTTGTCTTTATAATAATCACCTTAATTATGGTATGCAGGTTGTTCAGGAGATAGCGAAATGCTCACGGGGAAAACCCAGCGTGGGAAGTGGGTTAAGTCTTGTGTTAATTTTGGGCTCTGCCCTGGCTTAGCTGTGTCCCTGTCTGAACAGGACAGAGCCCGCCTTCTGCCATTGTCACGTACATTGATGTCCAGTGGGACCGGGGAGGGTGCTCTACTTTCCCAGAGAGACATCCTGGAAGGCCACAGAGCTGAGGACAAGGGAGACAACTGTCCCTTCATCCTGCCACGCCTCCCCTGGCTGGGCTGGGCTCTGGGGGAGCCTGTGGACTTCATGCTGCCCAGACTTCCTCTGGGCTGGCCTGGGGTGTCTGGGGGGCCATGGATCCTAGTAGAGGTCCGCCCTGCAATGGCGGCTTCCCTTCCTGGGCCTCTGCTTCCTTCTCCATAAAAATGAACAGTCATGGGTTAGCTGAGTCGTTTCCAGGCCAAGTTCTGTGATTCACTAATTGCTGAGTTATTCATGATGAAGAATCCCATCTCTATGTCCTGCCCATGGACCAGGTAGCTACCAGAATCACAGCCGATTCCTGGCATGGGTGTGTGTGCGTGGGGGGAGGGTGTTCTGGAGAGAACCCAGGAGCAACAGAACAGGGCCAGGATGCAGAACGCCAGGCACTGGCAAAGGGAGGTCCGGATGGGGAGAGGAGGGGGCATGGCGGCAGCCCCTTGGGACGACACGGTTTGCCAGAAGGTGGACCTTCTTTCTCAGGCCCCCTCCCCCACCTCTACCACCGCCATAGTCCTCTCACCCCTAAACCTCCGTCACCCTGCCCCGTGGGAAAATGCAGGGTGTGGAAACTGTTCCCTAATAATTAGCTGGCTTCCAGCTTCCTAATTAGCCGGCTTGGCTCTCTGCTGGACACATCCATGCCATGCTGGGAAAGCCATAAACTGCGCTCTGATCTGTCAACCATCCAAGCCGAGGCGGGCGTGGATGCAGGTGGGCCGGGATGCTCAGAGCTGAGGCAGGGCGCCACTCACTTCAGACTGCCAGAGAATAGCAAGAAGACTTACTGTAAAGGGCTCCTTTATGCCATCACCCAGATTCTCCTGCTGCGAACGCTTTACACATTGGCTTTCTCTTTCCCTTTCCATACGTGTGTGTGTGTGTGTGTGTGTGTGTGTGTGTGTGTGTGTGTGTGTGTAATAGGCTTTGGGAATCATCTAAGAACTAGCTGCAGGCATGGTTCTTGCTGCGGTTTGGATGTCTCCCAATCCCATGTGTTAAAAGTCTCGGTCCCTGCCGTGGCGGGACGAGGAGGTGGGGAGCCTTTGGGAGTAGGGTCTAGAGGGAAGCCTCCAGGCCCCTGGGGGACTGGGGTCGGGGCCCCTTCCTCTCTACCTTTTCTTCCCAAGACGTGAGCAGCCTGGCTCCCATCACGTGCTCCCGTCCCGTGCTCCCGTCCCGTGCTCCCGTCACGCGCTCCCGTCACGCGCTCCCGTCACACGCTCCCGTCACATGCGGCCTTACACACCGAGCAGCAGGCTCCAGCAGCCGTGGGCGGAACCTCTGAAACCAAGAGTGGGAACCGAGAGCCTTTTCTTCCTGTAAGGTGACCATCATCACCTGCGTTTGGTGCAGGCGACTGAGCAATTCTTTTCCTGGTCGCTTTCAGGCGTGTGTTGGAAGGAAGGACACGGGTACTCTCTTGGATGAGGTCAGCACAAGGTTGCAATCCCAGCCATGATGTGGACAATGCTTCGTCTGCTCTGGAACCCGCAGATGCACCCAAGCGCTTTGGGTGCCAGGCTGCCTTGGACTCCTTTAATCTGGAGCAGTTCCCCCATCTCTCTTGTCTGTAGGATCTTGTCATTTTTGAAAAGCGCAGGCCAACAGTTTTGTAGAATGTTTTAAAGTTGGTTTCGCCAATGGATCCAACTCAGGCTACCCATTTCTGGCAGGGAAACAATGGAAGCGACGTTGGTTTGTCAGCATCCAAAAGAAAACACAGTAGCAGATCGTGCTGTTTCTGATCAATGGTCACTTCAATCTCCAGGTGCAGACGGTATCCACCAGGTTTCTCCAGTGTAAGGTTACTATTTTCCCCTTTATAATTAATAACTGTTCCATGAGGCAATACTTTGAGAATACATTCATTTCTTACTAATCAAGCGTTCACTTACTAACTTTAGCATATGATCATAATTCTTGTGAACGCATTAAATAGTTGAGTTTCTAAGTTCATAGTATTTTCCTGTATTTATTATTTATTCATTGTACTGTAAGGAAAACTATATTTATATATGTATGTATGTATGTATGTATGTATGTGTTTATCATCAATGGTTTATCTTTCTATCTATCCACCTAGCTCATGTTTCTTATTTTACTTGGTGAATTATAAACTGCTGTCATTACTTGTCTAATGTCGGCATTTTCTCAGAGTTGGCTATTGGGAGCCCCGGTAAGCTGTTGCCTGTGCAACATGTGTTGACATGTAGCACAACATTGACATGTTGACATGTCCCCACATTCTCTGAAGCTACCATCCTACCTTCTGCTGTGACATGATGTTCCAGATCAGTGGAATTCATGGTGAATTTAGAAACCACTGTCTGAGTGCAAAGTTGGCCCTCGCCACTGAAATACCGCTGGGCCGAGGGTGATGGTGCCGGGGACAGGAGACATGTCTGGTTGTCACTGCTTGGGAAGCGGGTTCTAGTGACATCTAATTGGTAGAGGCCGGGGATGCTGATAAACACTCCACAGCGCCTCAAGCAGAGAGTCATTAGACTCCACTGTCTGCGGCAGGGAGGTCGGGGGACCACGTTCTCTGGCTTCTCTGCCACAGAGCTGGAAAGACACAGAAACACACCCGCATGTTAAGGTCTATTTCTACACAATCAATTGCTCTATTAAAAACCATGAGTTCATATTGACTGATTCCAGCACAGTGAGGTTCATTAAGATTCATTCTAGTGTTTCCCTTTCTGTAGCTAATACTTTTTTTTTTTGCACTGGAGATTGAACCCAGGGCCATTCTACCTCTGAGCGACTTTCAAGTTCTAGGACTGTAGGCGTGTGCCACCACATCGGCTGAGATTACATTCTTTGATAGCTATAAACCTGTATTCCTTCATCATCATCATCAATATCTTGACTTATTCTCTCAATATGAGGATCCAGAGAAAGCCGAGCAGCATTCCCGGTCAGTGTCTCCCGAAGCATTTGCACAGGACACTACTTCTGAGGTTGCTGGTAGGTGGTATCCCTCTCCCCCAGATATAAGGTAGGAGGGCCCAAGTAACCCATGAGGGAGTGGAGAGAACTCATCAGTCTCTTTGCAGGTGGTTTAGAAGTTTTGGTGACTGTTCAAGCATGCACTGGTACCTCCAACAGGAGGCTTTTGCATACAGAATCATTTTTCAACGTGTTTATTCAAGAAATCTTTGAAACTCTAATTAGATGCATATATTCGTGCACAAAGCCTCATTTATGCTGGACACAACAGTTTGCAAAATGCTGTTTTAGGTCTTTCTCATCCTGCAAGGATTTGTTCTGGATTTTGACATGAACATAAAGAGTTTTTACTTTTAGGGAAACTCAGTGTTGGAAAATGTCTACACACCATGTTTCCACCATAATAACACACACTTGTGTGTGAAGAGACTGTGTGTATGCGTGGCATACAGCTGTACACACAACTGTGTGTAATTGCATGTACAAATGTGTGGGATCACGTGTATGCGTGCGATTCTGCATACGTATGTGATTCTGTATGTATGCATGTGATTGTATGTGTGTGACTCTGCATTACATGACTGTGTGTGTGGTTACATGTGTGCGTGATTGCATATGTGTGGTCATGTGTGTGAGCTTCTTTGCGTACAGCTGTAGGTGACTGCCTGTGTGTGACTGGGTGTCTGGCTGGAATCTTGCTGCCTTGAAGGATTCTCTTCTTGGTGTCTTGACTTCCATTTTCGATATTTCAGATTGCCGACCTCTCCTGTTTTGTGGGGTGGGGGCTGCTCCTTCTGCACAGCACCCCTCAGACGCTTCGTCTCAGAGAGGCGGCCGCAGAGCCCTGCTGAATCTGAGTTTGCAGACTGTCTCTAGGTTGGGCCTGCGTCCTCCGCCTGCCGGGGATGACCACCAGAGGGCAGCATCTGCCCGCTGACCAGCGGCTCGCTCACCCGGGCCGTGGGAGGAGGCTCCTGGCGTGGACTTGGGGCCTGCTGAAGGAAGGACTCTGCAGACCAAGTGCTCTGAGTGCCGTCCTGTGTCCTGGTCTCTGGAGAGCACCATCACCATGGCTGACCTCGCCGCCGGGGCAGAGCAGGTGGCAGCAGCCCCCTGTGGTCACGGCTTCCTGCCCTTCCTTCCCAGCTCCCAAGCAGAGCCGGCCCCACGGGGCCTCCCCAGGACTGGACTGCCACGGCCGACGACAGGGAGTCTGCGGGCGAGCGGGCTCCTGTCCTCTGCCCGCTCCCTCTCTGACCTGTCTTTTTCTCCAGCCACCTCCCTTCTTCTTTGTGCTCGCCTCGGGGCGAGAGCCACTGGCCTCAGGGAAAACCCGCTCTCTCTGTCCCAGCGGTCAGCAAGAGTAGGGGGTCCATTTGTGAAGGACGGCTCCCATCTGAGGGGAGGTCACAGAAAAGAGGACTCGTGAGGAGCCCCGGTCTGATGGGTCTACAGACAGGGCGGCCGCTTCCCTCACCTGTGCAGGCCTGGTGCTCCTGTTTGGCTCTCAAAGCTTCAGCTTTCACCACCACCACCATCATCACCACCACCATCATCACCATCACCGTCACCACCATCACCACCATCACCACCGTCATCACCACCATACCACCACCACCACCACTGCCACCATCACCACCGCTGCCACCATCACCACCGCTGCCACCACCATCATCACCACCATCACCACCATCACCACC
>PVLC010048937.1:0-10575 GCA_004027655.1 Graphiurus murinus | reverse complement strand
AAATGTCTACAAAGTGATAGTAATGAAGAAAATAAGCAGCCCTTTCAGAGCGTGGAAACACTCTGAATTTGGAAGCCATATTGGTATGAGGAGGTGGGGTGGGAGCTGAGCATCTAGCAGTGTTTGAAAGGAGGCTTTTGGAATCAGGTAGATCAATGCTTGGACCTTGGTTCCACTCCTTACTGGATGGATGACCTATAGCAACACACCCAAGTTCCCTAAATCCTGGTTTCCCATCTGTATAATGACAAGGCACACCTCTGTTATGGTTTAGATATAGAATGTCCCCTGGAAAAGCTCATGGATTGATGGTCAGAGGTGATATAATTGAATCATGAGGGCTTTCGTCTCATGAGTGGATAAATACATTGATGTATTAATGAATTTATTAGGTGATAAAGTAGGTGATAGGGTGTGGCTTGAGGAGGTATAGATAATAGAGAGATGGATAGATAGATAATAGATAGATAGATAGATAGATAGATAGATAGATAGATAGATAGATAGATACATGCATACATGCATACATACATACATAACTGTCACTGGCCCTAACATGGACTGAAGCCTCCAGAATTGTGAGCAAATAATTCTTCATTACTCTAAGTTACGGTCATCAGGTATTTGGGGTCATAATAGTGAAAATTCTGACTAAAACAACCTCACGAGAGATGTTGTAAAGACTGAATGTCTTCCTTCCCTGGCATATTATAAGTGGTCAATCAAAGGGTGTTGCTGTTGAGCATTCTGTATGTGTGGTTCCATTTGGGCACCTGTTTCAGACTAAGTTATCCTGACAGCAATAACAAACATATTTTTATTATCTATCATTGAGCCACAGCTCCTTTTTGGCATTTCACTATATTCACTACCATGTCATATCATGACTACTTATCCTCAGTATCTAGAATTACATCAAGCGTACCATATTTTTTAAGAAACATTAATAAATAAGAAATGGATGCCTAGAGTTCTTGTCTGCTCATTAGTGTGGTTATGGACTTATACTTAATTTCGACTCTAGGCTCCAACTTTTCTTTATGACATGACTTTGTTCAAGTTGCCCATCAAATCATCTTTAAGATGGAAATACAAATTCTAGTCATCCCAATCCTAAAGTGTATTATTTATTTATCTGTTTACTTATTTATTTATTTTTGGTGGCACTGGCAATTGAACTCAGGGGCATTCTATTTTGAGCTACACCTCCAACCCTTTGTGATTTTTATTTTGAAACAGGATCTTACTAGATTAATGAGAGTGTCACTAATTGCTAAGGCTGTCATTGAACCTGCAATCCTCCTTTCTCAGCCTCCCAAGTAAAGGGAAGGCAGGCATGTACTACCATGTGTTTTTAGAGGCTTCAAATAGAAGAAGTCATACCTAAAACCAAGAAGTTATTATTAATGGGAAAAACACAGAATAAGATATCTGGATCTCTGTCACTTCCCAAACCCAACATCTCAAAACTACATCCTCTCCAGTATCAGCATTTCAGAGAGCACCCATTCTTGGTTTATGCATAATCACAAATAGCAATGGCTGTATTCTGCCTGAAGACATTTTAAGGAACCAAATTTGAAACTGAACAGTTAACTACTCTCTTGGGTGATTTAGGAAGCATTCTCCCCAGAGAAGGCTCTTTGAATCAATCACTGTATTTTAAAAATTCTAATACTCTTCTCTTTCGAGCAAATAAAGCCCTCTACATTTTTCATTCTTGTTCTTTTGTCCTGCTCTTACTTACTCTACATTCATTTTCCTTTGTAATTCCCAAAAATACCTTTCCCAAATAGCTCTTGAGTATTTGCTACTCTTCAAGAAGGCCCCAAAAAAGTTCATCTGTGAACTCTTGCATCGACAGAAGCCATTAACACCTCCATCACTTGTGGGCCATCTTTCAAACTAGGATTTGAATGTTCAGTGTGGAGCTACAGAGACTGGCAGTAGATATTTCATGAATCACTCTTTTCCAGTACATAATAGCACAGATTGTGCAAAGAAGACATGCCTACTTTTCATATCAACCCCTCAGGAACCTTAAGACCTGAATTCATGTCTCTCTCACTGTCAGCCGGCGCTCTTTCTTGAACCGTGTTTTCTTGCTCTTTTATTCTAATTGGCCCAGAAATGTTAGGGTTTGCCCTTTCTTCCTTGGCATTAAACAAAAGCTCCAGAGAGTTTCTGCATTCTCTAATGCAAGTGCATAATATTTATTATGTGCTTAGGATAGCAATGATAAAGCAAAAAAAATTGCCCTAGAGGTCCAGAAATGAATTAAGGGGTGTGTGTGTGTGTGTGTGTGTGTGTGTGTGTGTGTGTGTGTATGTGTGTGTGTGTGTGTGTTTTCACTCAAAGAGTTTCCAGTTAGGTGACAAAGAAATGTATGATCTAATATCAAATAGTTTCTAATTAAAGAGGAATAAATATAGAAACCTGTGGCTCTATCAAGGAGACCATGATTAAGTAAAATGTGAAAAATCTTAGTTTCAAAGAACAAAGAACTTTGGGTTATTAGGACTGAGAAAAAAAATACCTCTAAGTATAGCACTTATTCATACTGAGTGCTTTGAACTGAAGTATAACCAAGGTCTCTCTGACCTTCTCCTGACCTCCTGCCTTTGGTCCATCTTTCTCTCTCAAACCACAAGGTAGGACTTTTGCTAAAGTTCCCTTAAGTTCCTACAGATACATCCACCAGATAGGAACTCAATTGTCATACACATCCTCCCCTCCCCCAGGAATCTCATCAAGGAGAGAAGACCAACTCCCAAGATAAGAAATACTAGTCCTGACAGATTTTATAACAAAATATCACCTATTGTTCTAATGAGCCGCTTGGAGAGACAACTTGTATTACCAGAGAGACTTCATCTGTATAACAAGGCAACCGCCTTTCACCATGCATTTCTTCCCCACAACTTGAATTGCCATAATCCCTCAGAAACTGGAAGCCCCTATTATTTCTGTAGCTCAGGATACTATACAAATTTAAATCAGCTGGCCCTTCATCAAATCTCATATTTTATAGGACTCCCAGGTGCATACACATAATTAAAATGGTTTTCCTCCTCTTAATCTGTCTAATGTCAGTTTATTAGATAGACTCACTTATTGAACCTTCAGAGGGTAGAGGAAAGTTTTCTCTCCTGTACAGGGCTATCTTTTTTTAGTTGGGTAGGATTACAATAAGCCAAGAACCAGTTCAGACCTGCTCAAACTAAGCTTGCTCATTGAGTGTCTCTATTTTTCTTTTTTCCAAATGCATGAATAGATTTGGGTAGGATCTTGGGTATATTAGAAGCATTTTCAAAACAATACTACCTACATCTCATGTGGTTGATGCCGTGTAGCTGATCATAATTACCAGGACTATGGATGGAGAAATACTGAGGTCTGAATCCCAGACCTATCACTTCCTGACTGCGTGCCTTTAGCCACATTATTTAACGTAGGGGGGATCTAAATTGCAAAATCTATATGGGATGATTATTTGAAGCTTAAATGAGATAATGTATAGAAACGTTAAGCACCATGCCCATCACACAAGTACTCAATAAATATTAGTTATTTGGTCTTCTCAACACTGTTAATATTCTATGGAAAGTTAAAAAAGAGAGAGAGAGAGCCTGTGGTAGAAGCAGTCTCTTTACCCAGATACTACTCCGACAGCAAGGAACATGCCAGTGCCAGGGCCCTATAAAGCACAATAGGAATGAAAGGTAAGGGCTATGTTAGCCTAGTTCATACCTGTATATTTTATATCTGGTTGTAAATCCTTGACGGTGTCTTTCCACAAAGGATAGGTAGCTCCTGGAGTGGTGGAAAGGCCCCCTGTCTGAAATAAGCCAATCAAATTCCTTGGAGACATGTTGGTCTGTCCCAGCTGGCTCCTGGTGGGAGGGCTGCACTGAGATACGGCCCCATACAAACAGGAAGTAGAGGAGCTCAACAAACCTCCAGTTCATGCTTTTCTGCCGGCCTTTTTCCTCTCATTCTTGCTCCATTCTGTGGAGTCCTGTAGGGAAAAGAATAAAAAAGAAAGAAAAGAGAAAGGAGAAAGAGAGAAGAAGGGGGAGGAAGACAGTGGAGAGGGAAAAAAATGTTAACACATATTTACAATAATACCTTCTATCAGTAGAAAATGTCAAGGCTTACAAAAGTCAATACAATTCGTAGTGTAAAGCACAGACTCTGTGGAGAGCTAGGCTCACACTTTTTCTTTGCTCTGCCCTCCATATGTTGTGTGAGCATGTATATGGTGCTTAATCTCCTAGGATGGTAGCTCCCTCATTTGTCACACTGAGGAAGTGTTGGAAGAGTGAATAAAATGAATTAATTAATGAATTAATGCTGAAAAATGTTTCACAGGGCCAGTTAGGGACATGAAGACAGAACTCAAGTGTCTGTCCCACCTACTGTCTTCACAACCTGCTGCTCATAATGGGGACTCAATCAACAAGGCTTGCCTCTCACACAGATGTGTATTGCATGTGGTGATTTTGCATGACCAGATGGATGAATGTGCAATCTCAGGATAGATGACCATCATGACTCCCTGGGCTGGATACTTTGTAAAGGAAGTGTTCAAGGAGCTTGGGGTACAAAGTCTCCCAAATTCCAAAGAAATGTGTGAATAACGAATCCATCTACTATACCTCTGGGCCTCCAGGTCCCCTGGCATTCAGGGGGAAACTAAGGCCAGGGGCTTAGGTTGGGTCTTGCATACCTCTTTTGTTGGGTGGTATCACAGCACAGAGGTGCTGCACTGAGAAATGCTGATGGCTAAAGGAGAGCTTAGGAAAAGGATTCTCCTGAGAAGCTTAAAAGAGAACTCACAATGTCAAGCCTGGCCTTTCAAAAATTTGCAAGTTTTATTTTTGTCATCTCGTCTTAGTCTATTTACTAGCATAACACTTCTGCTTGTACCCATCACCTTACCTCTTCTAAAAGATCTCATCTTACTCCATATTGAAAAGAAGCTTTGAGTCTAGGTTGTGTCAACTATAAAAACATAGTTTGAGAAAAGTTACTTAACTGCTCTGTCTTAGTTTCAGTTTCCTCATCTCTACAATGTGGCTAGCAGGAACACTTGCACCTGGAACTAGTATCACACTTAAATGACTAATTTATATAACGTGCTCTCTCCAGTATCATACAGTTAACTGCTCAATAAATGGCATGAATGACAAGGAGGATGATCATGATCATGAAGGTTGAGACTGAATTAGTTATCCTATTCTCTGCTAAGAGGGTTTTGGTTCACTTCGCTCCCAGTCTTGGCTAACCCCTGTTTGTCCTTTGAGGATATGTTCATTGAACCCAAGCTATACCCCCAATCCTATTTTATTTTTTGCTTTTGCAACAGGGTCTCACTAGGTTCCTGAAAGTCTCACTAAATTTCTGAGGCTGGCCTTGAACCTGAATCTACAATCTTCCTGTGTCAACCTCCCACAGAAATGTGCCACCAAAACTGGCTGAATTGTTTCCTTTTCCTTTTTTTTTTCATGTGTGTGTGTGTGTGTGTGTGTGTGCGCGCGCGCACGCGCACACACACGCACACACACACATGTGCATGCAACTGGGGATTGAATACATGCAACTGGGGATTGAATCCAGGGACATTCTACCTCTGAGCCACACATTCAAGCTTATTTTATTTTTGTTTTTGCAACAGGGTCTCACTAGAATGCTCAGTCTCACTAAATTGCTGAAGCTAACTTTGAATTTGAACCTGTGATCTCCTTCTCTCAACCTCCAAAGTACTGGGATTACAGGCATGTGCCACCATGCTATGCTGAATCATTTCCTTTTTCTATTTCTTTAAAAGAGTCTTGTCCCTTCTACCCAGCTCTGGCTGCTCATTTCCTCTAACCGTAATGTCAGCCCTCATTAGCTCATATTATACTTCTTTGTTTCTATGTCTCTCTTATTCATCGGGGGCTGTCAGCTTCGAACTGGCAAGAACCTTTGAAAACTGTTTCTCCTCCTGGTTCTCCATGTCATGTCCCCTCTCTGGATCTTGGATTTTTTATGGCTGCCATTTAAAAATATGATGAGGACACAAACAATCTGTCAACTGCAAAACCATCTATGCACATGATTAAATATCATATCTTATTTGTGGACTCTTCTAACTGAATACGGAAGGGAAGTAAAGCTAAGAAAGAAAAAATAATCAGAAAGAGAGAGATGCAGATTTCCTGACTAACAATATTTATTTCCCTCTATTGCCCAAATTCACCATTTTATCATGAGTTTTTACAAAACTCCCCTTGTCACTGTGAGTCCCAGCTGTCAGGGCAGAGGAGAGAGGCATGTGTACAGAGGAATAGGCTAGGCACAGCTATGACCTGAAGTTTTGTGCAGAGCCTCAAACAAAGATGTGCATGTTGAGCACAGGACTGTAACAGCTACAGCTGCCAGGGTCCCCGGCATGGTGAGCAGGGGTGCAGGCGCTGCTTCAGAGATCCCCGAAGTGAGTTCCAGCCCACTGACAACACAGCATGCAGCCATATAGCCCTTGTCCACACTTCTATTAAGAGTGGGTGTGGGTGGGAGTCTGTGACTCGAAGGAAGCAAGATTGACAGCATGGAGCTGTCAGAATGAGGCAATAGATGGAACAGTGGTGTGTGTGTGTGTGTGTGTGTGTGTGTGTGTGTGTGTGTGTGTGTGTATGTAAACACATGAGAGTGATATGCCAGTCTACAGTCCTAGAATTAGAGAGAATTTGAAAGCTCTAACGCAGTGCTTCCCACTGAGGACTCCCCCCCATCCCTCCTTTGACATCTTTGATTGTCACAACAAAGAGGATGCCACTATCACCTGATGAGTAGAGGCCAGGGAGGCTGCTAGACACCTTACAATTGACAGGGGAGCCCTTCCACAACAAATATTGGATCCAATGTGTCAGAGACAGAAAAGTTGAGAAAACCCACTCTAGTCCATTTCCTTTCTACAGATGATAACCTGGGTGGCAAGTTGGACTCCTGTCTTCTAGTTCCTGGTTAAGAGTTCCCATTCTCCCAGGCTGTCTTGACAGGGGGTGTATGTAGCTGTGTGTGAACCTGCTTTGTGTGTGTGTGGGGGGGGAATCTATGATACATTGAAATTTTGCCAAGTAGATATGAGTGTTTACTGGAAGAAGTCAGAATATATCTCTGTTGACTTCGAGAATCACAATAATCCACAGTACACTAAAAATAACAATGAAAGTTCCTATAAACTCCATTTTAATAGACAAGGATATTTTATTAGGCTAGATCAAAGATGAGCACATTTATTACCTAAATGTTTTCATAGGAGATAGGATGATAGACACTGTGACCCTTATTATGAAAACAAGACCATTTTAGCCCTAACTGTGCTGATGACTTGAGATAGTATAAAAGTCACATGACTGTTAAGCACCTATCATGTGCATGGCTTTACAAATATCTGTTCCCTTGGTAGTAGCCAAAGCATCCAGTCTAGAATAGATATTAACCAAGATGTATTCCACAAAGTAGTTACAAGTATCCCCAATAGATGAGAAATTAATAACTTTTCCATGCTCAGAAGTCCTAAGTGTCAGATTCAGGATTCTAACCTGTATCATGTCTTATTAAAAGGCCTGTACAATTTTCACTAGATTTCCACTGAAATCAGATCTTGCCCTCCTGAGATTCAAATTATAATGGAAGAGCCACATCTATACATGAATGATTCTAACATAAGATATGTGTCATGATTACTGCCACAGAGGAAAAGTTCAATAGAGGGACAGAGGCCAGGGAAACTGTTCTGAACCAAGAGCTCTGGGAGAAGCCAACTTCCTATTGAGGTAAGAGGTCATTATTCTGTTCAGGGTGCAGAGTGCACTAAAGAAAACCAAAGCAGGTCAGGGATATTGAGAATGAGGATGTTGGTTTCCACACAGGGTGTTTTGGGAAGGTGTCTCTGATGAAGGGGCTTCTGAGCAAAGAAGCACTTGAAGGAAGGAAAGTACAGATGCCTCAGGGACAAAGAACTGTCCATGGAAGGAAAGGGAAAGAGAGAAGATCAGGGTCAGTTCATGTTCAGATACAGTCAGAGAGCAGGTTGCATCTCTGTCTCCCACAGGGAGCTCACAGCTTAGTTGCTGTGAAACTCACTTTGAGGACAAAATTATGCATTAGATAGTATTTACCATGTGCTAGGGACTGCACTGGTTGCTTCCATGACTTTGTGGCAATACCATGCAAGGTACAGGTTATGGTCCCCAATTTACAGATGGAGGAAAGGGGAAACTGAAGTTCAGAAAAGGCAAGGAACTGGCCCACAAAGCTAGAAAATGACAGAACTGGAGGTTTGCATGTCAGATTCTGGAACAACAGGCCCCGGTTGGCTCTCCAGAATTTGAAATGTGGCTGGTACGAATGGAGGCAGGCTGCAAGTCTGAAACGCACACCCTCCAGGATTCCAAAGACTCAGAGGGAAAAATACAAAGTAAAATATCTAACTGATATTTGATATTGATGATACTTTCAAATATGATTTTGGATGTATTGGGATAAATAAAAGATATTAAGATGTATTTCACACATTTCTTTGCTCATTATTTGAAGGTGGCTGCTAGATACTTTAAAATGGCACCATGGCTGCTATTCTGTTTCTCTTGGCCATCAGAGGCTCTGAAGAATGCTTGGGCTCGAGAAGGTCACTCATCTATCTCCACATTTACATCAATGACAGGGAACCCAACTCCCAACTCATTCTCCCTTACAGCATTTTGTCTGAGCCACAGTCCACTTGCCTCTGGCTTCCAAAATTAATAAACAAACAACAAATACACTACGAATAACAACCCCTGTGATCCAGGGTCCTGGCTTTTAATGCTCATATCCTAGAGACAGCCCTGAATATCTCCCAATATGCATTTCGAAATCGTTGTTCTTTGAAAAGAGTCATAAAAGGAATTTCCTGCAGCTGGGGCTTAAAACCTGGAACACAAGGCCATTCTATTCCTAGCACTGCCCTTGGCCCTACAATCCTTGGTGAGTCACAGGCCTGCTGTTGAATGGTCTCTGGTGGATGTAGTGCCCCTGACACAGGCTGTGGCAAGGAAAGCACCTGAGGCCTGTGGCTATATATGAGGCCACAGTGCCACCAAGGGGACCGGGTTCATCCCACAAAGAGAGCATCCCCTAACTGCTGCCACGGTCAATTATTTACATCTGGGGTGCATACTCAGGAGGAAGAGATGAGAGAGAACGGCCTTCTGGCAGCCCTGTTCCCAAGCTCAGCCTCTGGAGCTTTCTGCATGGATTACTGGGCCATGGCCCACATTCTGGGTCAGAGGGCAGAAGGGAATGCCTCCTCCCTCCACTCTTCCAGGGTCCCTAAGGGACTGGGCTGATAACTAGATCTGATGGCAGCTCACAGCGCCTGCCTGCAAAACCTGGACCAACCAGTGGTCTCTCCAAGGCCTCCGCTTTCAAACCCAGATCTCCAGATAACATTTCTTATCCAGATGCAGACCATTGAAACTAAGAGACTTTGGGCATATTAATTAATCCCTCTGTGCCTCAGTTTCCCCACCTGGGAAATGACAAGAGAATGAGCACCTCTTAGGGATCAGATAAAAATTGAACAGGGTTTCATAGCTGACTTTTACCAACAGCCCTAAACTACAGATATTAACCATATTCCAAAGAAAGGGATGTGACCACCATGTAGGGCATACAAGATGACTTTGAGAGATTCTTGAACTCCAAATCACAGCATAAAATATAAGACTTTGGGAACAAAATGAAATCCACATGGAAACTGAGAGTGCTGAGCCATCCCTGCACCCCCCAGCTTCCTTATCAGGTGAGGAGAAGGTAGAAGTGTCCCACCTCAGGTTCCAACAATGCCGTTCAAACAGCACAGTAGCTGTCTCGGAGCTCAGGGAAACATGACAAATGACTGCCTAACTTGAGCTGGAGAAATCTATGAAAAGAATGTCCAAGAGGGAAACCTATGAGAAACAGACTGAAGTCAGTAGATCACAGCCTGACATTTGGGAAATGACTGCCTAACTCCTGGGAAAAGGAACGTGCCCTCCTCCCTCATTGATCAGAGGTAGGCCACCTGCAGGAGAAAGCCAGCTGAGGTTGTCCAAGACCTGATTCCAGGGAGAAGACTCCCAACAAAAAGAATCTGGAATAGCCTTGCCATTTACCAAAGGTCTAAGGAATGAGGGGTAAACAAGCTGCTGGGCTATATCTTCCTACATCAGAAAAATTACTAATCAGAGATCCAAAGAAGAACAGAAATTCAAACATATCTTAATAATGCTGTAAAAAAAAAAAAGGTTAGCACTAAAGGCCTGCCAAATCTACAGAGCATTGATGCCAGATCTTCAAAAAGTACTAGTCAATAAAGACTCTCCCATCCTAGTACTTGGGAGGCTGAGACCGGAGGATCTGGGTTCTCAGTCAGCCTCAGCTACTTAGTGAGGTCCTCTGCAACTTAGTGAGACCCTGTTTCAAAATAAAGAATAAAAAATAGGACTGGGGGCTTAGCCTGTAGGTAAATGCCCCTGGATTCAATCCCCAGTACTGCAAAAAAAA
>PVLC010048936.1:0-10593 GCA_004027655.1 Graphiurus murinus | reverse complement strand
GCCTCACATGAGTTCCACGCCCCAATCTCAGGAAGTCCTGCCCACCACCTGCAACTTCCGGGCCCTATCTGACCACCTATTCGCCCACCTGAATCTGAGGAAGAGGAGGAGCGAAACCCTTAAAAGTCAGAGTCAAGACGCCGACTTCCTCTTCTTCCCTGGAGGCGCGCAGCGTGCCCTTCTCCTCCATGCCTTACCCGCTTCCCGCTTCCCGCTCCTTGCCTTCCCTTCCCCTTTCTCCCAGTTTCCCTTTAAGTTCTTAAAATAAACCTGCCTATGTTGTTTCTGACTGGCAAGTGTTAAAATTCTTTTTTCCACGAGCCAAGGACCTACGGATTTGGGGTTCACCGTACCCCATCACACTTCCTTTATGGTTGACAATTTGTATTTTGATAGATCTGTCTTCCCTAATGCCATAGTAATGTGGTTAATTACCTTAAACAATTTCCTAGCCGGGCGTGGTGGTGCAGGCTTGTAATCCCAGCATTTGGGAGGCTGAGACCAGAGGATCCAGGTTCACGGCCAGCCTCAGCTGCAGCCTGGAAGCTCCAACCACTAGCCCTTCTGGAAGCCTGGTTCTGTTATGCTTGGCCTCCCACTGCATCTGCATTCACCCCTCGGTTGGTTCTCTGAGTCCTGGAAGATTCAGAGATTAGAGAACTCCCAGTGCACACCAAAGGCCTCGTGGTCCCTTCCCCCTGCCCTTGACTGGAGCCCCACGGGATGCTGTGGCCCACCTCCTGGCCTCAGGCTCCACCTAGTGCAGAACAGGCAGCTTTTGGTGGATGCCGCCAGCACTCCTTGAGATCAGAGGAGGAGAAATTACCCAGAGGAGGAAAGTCTCACTGCTCACAGTGTAGGGTATTGAGTTGACTAGGACAGCCCCCCACCCTTCCTGATACAGGATAGCCCCCACCCTTCCTGAGACAAGGTAGCCTTCACCCTTCCGGACTCATCCTAGCCCTGGCAACAGGGCTCCACCAATCCCCTGCCTTCTTTGTGTTACCTTTCCCCGCCCCGTGCACAAGTTTCCCCACCTCTGTACACTCCCTATAAAAGGCTGAACTAATACAAAGTCGGGGTTTGTGCCACAATTCCACTGCTATGGAAAAGGCCTAACCCCAACTCAAGTTGTCAGTAAACCCCCTTCTTACTATTGCAGTACTCTGTGTGCAGTGATTGTCTCTTGGAGGGGCATGCCCAGATTTGTGAGTAACATCTTGGTTCCCTGACCAGGAACTGTGTCCTCCAAAGATCTTCACTCACCTCCAGGGTAGAAGGAGTTTATTTGGTTGGTGCCAGCAGGGAGGCTTGGATTTCGTGGCTGACCTCCCATTTGGAGTTAGCAGCCAAGGGGGCCACAGGGAGGCTTGGCTTGCATGGTCAACTTCTCCTTTGTGTCTGTTGGCCCACTGTGGGACTGGCAAAAGACCTAGGCGGACATGCTGGAGGGTCGCCAGTCAGAGGTGTGGAAGACGTCCCTGCCTACCCTGTGAATTTTTTGGCATGGTGCGCACAGTGTGGTAGATCTCTTACAGGAAATATAAAAAGGAAGCTCGCAGCATAAAAAAGGCCTATCTCTGTTCAGTGTTTGTCTGAACACTGTCCAAGCAGTGTTGTTAACATTTGGTTTTGTCGTGGGGTAACACGCAATCCCACTCGTGGGTCCTTGGCCTCCGTGATAAAAAGAATTTTAACACGTGCCAGTCAGGAACAACAGGCAGGTCTTTAGAAAGTCAGGGGAACGGGTAAAGGGGAGGTCTTCAGGCATGGAACAGGAGGGCAGGCGAGGGAACAAGGGCAAGGCCAAAAGAAGGGGAGCAAGCCCCTTGCCGTCCCGGTCCTTATATTCAAGGGGGCTGGCCTAAAAGTCTGGAACAGGTATAGGTGGTCGATCCCAAAGAGGGTGGGCGAAGGAAGGGTTGGATCCTCCTCCTTCTCAGGTTTCAAGTGGTCGCTGGCTGAGATCTGACTTTTGTCCCAAATGTTAGGTGGGGGCTGGGATTCAGGGGATTGAAAAGGTGTGGCCCACTTAGACTTTTCTCCTAAGATTTTGAGCACACCCTATAGGGTGGGGTCAGGTAGAACTCTCCAGATTTTAAAAACTATATTTCTTCCTTCCCTCCCAATGTCTCCTTCCTACCTAAATCTTATTCTTCCTATTCTACCTCATCATTTTCCCCCCTGAGACTTTTGGTCCCTTAATTTTAAGGGGTTGCCGAGGGATGAAGGTCTGACTTTTGTAATTTCTTCAGAGCTGACAAGGGGGCGTTGACCCCTAACTGATCTGAAGGAGATGTGGGAAGGTCAGGCCTTTTTGTTGGCTGTTGAACTGTCATCCTCTGATGTTCTGGAATAGAAGGCATAAACATACGATATATTAATTTTAGGTCAACAGCAAGCTAAACAGCAGAAAAGTATGCTGATGCAAGGTATACCAGGCAAGAGAAGGAAAAATCTATTCCATTCAGATATTAACCAATTACTTTCTGGAAAGGAAAACATCCACCAAGGTAATGTGGATGGATTGGAAGTGGGTGTTGGCCCCCAAATCCAGCAGTTACTTTTTATAGCATCTGTGACATACTGCTGTAACCAATCCAGGAAAAAGTTTGTTTTTACCTGGGAGAACCATGTAAAAATTAGGAGACAAATAAGTCTAGTCAGAATAGGCATAATGAAGTTATAAGGCAAAAATCACGAGAATGAGACTTATCCTGATCCAGTCTTCTTGAATAGTACTCTTAAGTCTTCCAGAGGCTCACAGGAGTAGCATTTGCAGGTCTCTTTGGCATCTGGAGGCTTATTGCCGATTTTAGGGCCTTGGTCCTGCGAAGCCTCAAGAGGGACAGGTTTAATTCTAGACATATGAATCCAGGAATTGCGTCCCTGTAGCTTAATAGCTGTGGGAGTATTAAGAAGAACCTGAAAGGGACCCTTCCATTTTGGGAGAAGCTGATCTGTGGGTGAGTCCTTTTTCCAGGTTTTGAGTAAGACGTAATCACCCGGCTGTACTCTTGCCAGATATGTCAAATTATAAGGAGTTGGAAGAATTTTATTTCCATATTCTAATAAAGCATTTTGTACTTGCCTTAAATTAATTATATATTTAATCATCTCCTGTGTCCTAGGATCAGTAACAGGTTAGAAAAGGTCTCCCATAGAGCATTTCATAAGGACTCAGTTGGAGAGAGGTTTTAGGAGCACTTCTAATTCTTAATAGAGCAATGGGCAGTAGGCATAACCAGGGCTCTGAGGTCTCCTGACATAGCTTTCCCAAGGTGGTCTTAATCTGTAAGTTAGCCCTTTCTACTTTTCCTGATGACTGAGGATGCCAGGAACTATAGAGATAATAAGTTATGCCCAGAGCTTGTGAAACCTCCTGCGTTATTTTTTAAATAAAAGAGGGCCCATTGTCACTTTGGAGTGACCTGGGGAGTACAAATCTGGGAATAATTTCCTTTAATAATGCCTTAACAACTTCTTGGGCCTTTTCAGTCCGGGCAGGATATGCCTCTATCCACCCAGAAAATGTATCAGCAAAAACCAAGAGATACTTATATCCTTGGCATGGGGGCATCTGGGTGAAATCTATTTGCCAGTCTTCTCCAGGGAATGTGCCCCGTCGCTGTACTGTGTTAAGCAGCGGTGGTGGCCTTACTCCCCCGCCCAGGTTATTACAGAGCCACAGTGGGCAAGCCCTTGTAACCTCTCAAATGGTAGACTCAAGACCTTTTCCTCCAAAGGCATGTGAAATCAAAGTGGTCAGTGCCTTTTTGCTATAACTGTCTGCTCTAAATTGTTTAGTTTTTTGCTTCATTGCTCTGGCTAAGATGGCCGACCACATGGTGTTGGGGGGGGGCGCTCTTTGGATTTTTGCTTTAACTAAATTGGGTTGATTGTTCCCCTCCCATGCTTGTAATTAAGTCTTTTTGATGCAAATGTTTGCTCTACCTAAGATGGCTGACCACATGGGCATTGGCTGACAATGTGGTAGTGGGGGGGCACTCTGGATTTTTGCTTTAACTAAAGCCAGTTGATTGTTCCCCTCCTATGAGTGTAATCAACACTTAAAGAAAATAAGTAAATGGCAAAAGTTTTAAAAATAGTTTTTGTAACCTTTCCTACCCCTAATGTAAATTAGAAGATGGAGGTTTGTTCTGTGAGGAGGCTTCCATGTTTGTGTCCTCTATTCTATAATCTACTACAGGCATCTGAGATAGGTTGTATTTTTTAACTTTGGGAACTATACATCTGGTTGGTTATTTAACTATGAAAATTCAATGCCTGGCAAGCTAAAGCTATGAGATACGTTTGTATCCATAAGTGTGTTGTCTATTGTCCATGTGGTACCAAAATTAGCTTATAAAGAGTTACAAAGAGCGCTTATCAAGTTAAAAAAAATGGATCCAAATACCTTTTAGTTCATATGACTTAAGTCTTCAACAAATAAGTTTTTTTAAGTTTATTAAAAAGTAAGAGATGTCATTAACAAATTTTTCTTTTTCCAGGTTAAACAATTAGAGTTATGTGCCAGTTCCTATGTGATATTCAAACGACAATGCTCATTGTTTATTTTTAGGACCTTTTACCTGTTAAAGTACTGAATTAAAGTGCTGACTGGCTATTAAAATGGGTAAAATTTTTTCTAGATGATGTATCTATAAGTAAGTTAAATGCTAAAACATCAATTGTTAAATGTAAAATTGTCTTAACATCAGTAAAAGACAATATATTTGAGCGTAGTAAATGTGGTTTTATATAGGAGCAGTTTAACAAAGTGCTAGGTGTTATATCTTACCTAAAAGAATTTATCTAAATTAAAAACTTGTTATAGGGGTTGTTTTAGTGTGAGGATTGTTTTAACTGTAAGGATTGTTTTAATTGTATAAAGTTAAAAGACCTTTCTGTTGAGACATTAAAAAAATGTCAAATAATAGGAGATATCCATAGATATAAGGAGGTATTAGAAGAGGGGAAACACTTTCATATGGAAAAGGATTTCATATTGTAAAAATTTTAAATGACTAAATTATGATTTCCTATGTCCTTTAGATTTAAAACAATAGTTTTGTGTCCTTAACATTTACTAAGGATTAGCTTAAAGGTCGTGCCTTGGAAAGATAATTTCTTATATTTACTGTTTTGATTACCTAGCAAGTTGCATGTATTTTATACATGTTTAATGACTACTTTGTAGCTCAGGCTAAATGAACAGCTATAATTTCAGGTTACTATATTTAACACCCTATATATGTGGCCATAGATGTGTATATATTTGAGAGCTAAATATTCTATGTATCTAGGTTCATCTAAATGTTCTATGAGAGCTGGTAAAGGTAAAGGTATATGTGCTTTATATACATGCAAGCTAACTAATAAGGTATCTCTCTATGCAATGTGTATTGTATTTATATGTTGAGTTACTAAAACTTCTGCCATCTATGTGTTAGTACGGTTGAGAAGTTCACCACTAAGACCTGGTCTATATCTGTTTGCTTTAACTGTTCCATTATATGTTAAGGTTAAGTTAAAAAATTATTAATTTATGTATTGTATTAATTATTACTGGATTCTTTATTAGTTAAATATATTTATGTCTCCTAAGTATCAATGTGGGATGGCCCCAGAGGGGTCTTTGGATCCCAACATTATCTCTCAGAACAGGAAAGGATTCTGACTGAAGTCAGGAGGCTGGTGCTGGAAGATGACAGAAGACCAACCACCCAGCTGAATCTCATCAATGGGACCTTTCCCCTGACTCACCCAAATTGGGACTTTGACCAGATTGAGGGTAGGGAGCGTCTCTGAGTGTGCCGCCAGGTTCTAACAGCCAGTCTCCGTGCAGTGGCTAGAAAGCCGACCAATTTGGCCAAGGTACATGCAGTTAAACAGGAACCCAATGAGAGCACCACAGTCTTTTTAGAAAGAATTCTCGATGCCTTTAGGCAGTACACCCCTATGGATCCCCAGGCAGAGAAAACAAAAGCAATAGTGAATTTAGCCTTTGTAAGACAGGCAGCCCCAGATATCAGGAGAAAACTTCAAAAGCTGGATGGATTGGGGACCAAACTATTCCAGACCTGCTCCAGGTAGCAGAAAAGGTGTACAACACCAGGGAAACCCCTGAGGAGAGATAGGAGCACATGAGACTGGAAGATAGGGAAATGGCTAGGATATTTTTCACAGTGCAAACAGGGGACAGGGACAAAAGAGGCAGGCAGAGTAGGGCCTGGCAAGATGACAGAAGACTGTGCTGGTTAGAAAAGGACCAGTGTGTATATTGCAGAGAAAGGACACTGGGCCCGACAGTGCCCAAAGATTGCTAGGATATCTGGCTAATGCAAAGAAGGCCCAGATATGCCAGGAAGAAGTTACCTACCTGGGTTATAAACTAAAAGGGGGCCTCAGATGGCTCACAGAAGCAAGGAAGGCGAGCATCATAAAGATCCCAGTGCCCACCAGCCAGAGAAAAGTGAGGGAGTTCCTGGGATCGGTGCGCTACTGCAGACTATGGATCCCAAATTTCGCAAAGACAGTGAAACCTTTTTACCGGGGGAGTAGAGGAGATAAAAACTGGACATAGACCCCTGAAATGGAAGGTGAGTTTCATCAACTCCAAAAAGCTGTGCTGGAGGCACCTGCCCTGGCCTTACCAGACCCCTCAAAGTCCTTTTTGTTGTATATTGATGAGGAAAAGGGAATAGCAAAGGGGGTGCTGGTTCGGACCCTGGGACCTTGGAAATGACTGGTAGCCTACCTATCAACTGGGTCCAGTAGCAGCAGGATGGCCTCCATGCCTCTGAATGATAGCAGCCACTGCCTCATTGGTTTAGGATGAACCATAACTACTCCACATGCCATCGAGGGGATTCTAAAGCAGCCCCCAAACCGGTGGATAACCAATGCCCAGCTGGCCCATTACCAAGGACTCCTGCTAGATGTTCCCCGCATACCCTTTGAGAACCCTGTCACTTTAAATCCAGCTACTTACTGCCCATCCTGGAGGCTGAGGCTCCGGTGCATGACTGTATTGAAGTCTTGGCAGAAGTGACTTCAGTCTAAAGGGACTTAAGAGACCAACCCCTGAACCAGAGTGATTGCGTATGGTTCACAGATGGGAGCAGTTGTATGCAAAATGGACAAAGTTATGCTGGGACAGCAGTGGTGGACAACAAGGGCAAGGTAATATGGGCCGACAGCCTACCGAAGGGCACTTCAGCACAGAGGGCAGAGTTAATTGCATTGACTCAGGCCTTGAAGCGGGCTGAAAATAAGCGACTGACTGTGTACACTGATAGTCGCTATGCCTTTGAGACATTACATGTGCACAGGCATTTTATCAAGAAGGTGGTTTCATGACAGCAGAAGGAAAAAAAAATCAGGAATGAGTTGAGATATTGGCGCTCTTGGCGCTGTACAGAAGACAAAAGAGGTAGCTGTGATCCATATCCCAGGCCATCAAAAAGGGGATAGCCCAGAGGCAAGAGGCGACCGGGTGGCCAATGAAGCAGCATGGATAGCTGCTATGGCAACAGAAATTTTTAAAATCCTCTATGCTATGACGGCACAACTGCCTGTGCCGGGGGCAAATCCTGTGCCGCCCTTGCCCGAGTATTCCCAGGAAGAGGTTGCTTGGATGCAGGAAAAGTCAAAAGCAAAGTCTGGCCATAATGGATGGTACGTGGACACTGAAGGCAATTGAATTCTCCCTGAGGATTTGGGAAAACACATGATCCAACAACTTCACCGGTCTACACATCTTGGAGGAATAGCTCCTCTCTTTAATGGAAACAGCTGGTTTATGGTTTGGTGACGGATGGTCCAGGAGATAATTGAGGACTGCTGTGCCTGCTGGGTCATGTGACCAGGGAAATAGCCTAAGCAAAGTAAAGGTACAAGGGAGAGAGGGTGGAGGCCAGGACAGTTCTGGGAAATAGATTATACAGAAGTAAAGCCAGGCAAGTATGAGTATAAGTATATACTAATTACAGTGGATACCTTTTTGGGGTGGGTGGAAGCCTTCCCTACTAAGAAGGAGATGGCTATTATAGTAGCAACAAAATTGTTAGAAGAAGTAATACAGCTGGGCGTGGTGGTGCACGCTTGTAATCCCAGCATTCGGGAGGCTGAGACCAGAGGATCCTGGTTCGTGGCCAGCCTCAGCTATATACTGAGGCACTCCGCAACTTAGTGAGACTCGGTTTCAAAATAAAGAATAAAAAAAAGGGGGGGCTGGGAGTATAGCTTGGAGGTAGAATGCCCCTGAGTTCAATCCCCAGTACCGCAAAAAAAAAAAAAAAGAAGAAGAAGAAGTAATACCTAGATATGGAAGATATGGAAATCCTATTACTATAGGGTCAGACAAAGGACCCTCCTTTGTAAGTAAAATTATACAAGGGCTTTCCCAAGCTTTGGGGACTAACTGGAAATTGCATTGTAAATATAACCCCCAGAGTTCTGGGCAGGTAGAAAGGAAGAATAGAACCTTAAAGGAGACTGTAAATAAATTGGCAATAGAAACTGGCGGAGACTGGGTCGTGCTCCTTCCCTATGCCTTATGCAGGGTCAGAAGTACGCCCTTTTGAAATTTAACCCCTTTTGAAATCATGTTTGGCTCTCTGTCCCCATCCTGCAGTGAAAGCCAATTCTAAATTCCTTACAGGGGCCCATAGGATGTAGAACCCAGAAATTGGGTCTGGGTCAAGTAGCATCACCATAAGATGTTAGAGGCTAAATGGAAAGGGCTTTATGTGGTTGTCCTTGTTACCCCAACTGCCCTAAAGGTGGATGGTATGGGTCCCTGGATACATCACTCCCAGATCCGGAAGGCCAGTAAGAAGGACATCGAGAGAGTCACAAAGGAGTGGGCAGTGATAGCCAACCCTGAGAACCCCTTGAAGCTCACGCTGACAGCTCAGAAATCGTGATGGGTTATTGGCAACAGCAACTCGTTGACTGCTCATCATGGACCACTGTACTTCAAAGTTGTTTCTGTAGACTTTGGTACCTTGCAGCCTCTTTCTGATAAGGTGGAAGAGGTGACAAAGAAGGGTCTCCCTGAGCCGCAATGAGTTCTATGCTTGTCCAGGGTTTAGAACAGGCAGTCAGAGACGAATGTTTGGGGGAGTAGAGTTCCTCTATTGTAAGGACCGGTCCTGTGTAACTACTAATGATGGAGAATGGAAGTGGCCAGTATCCCCCTTGTACATTGTAATGTCCTACTATCGCCTCCCACGCACGACCCCCGCCAGCAAGGGCCCGGAGAGATGACAATAACGTGTAGGTGGTGCAAGTTTTTTTATTGCACACTTTCTTTCTTTTCTCTCTTACCCTCTCTCTCTCTCCTGCACTCATTCTCTCTCGCACACACTCTCTCACACTCTCTTGCTCTCTCCTTTGTTTAGGAGGGCCCTGCTATCAAAAACATGCAGCAAGAGGCAGGGCAAGAGGGGGAACAACTTGGGGCCAATCAGGACCTGAGCCATGAGGTGTCTGTGTGCAGTCTTATAGCTCTTCTGTGAGAGCACTCTCTGGTCACGGGCTCTGACGTACTGGTGCATGCGCTCTGACCTGGCACAGTCCTCCTCAGGAATGTTACTGACTGATAAAATGAGGCAGTCAGCTACTCCTGGCACTCTGCCAGGCGCCATCTTGGGCAAGGTCTCTCTGGGGCTCACCGGGCTGAGACCCCAACATCTCCTCCTTTTTGTTTATATACAATGGCTGTAGATCATGACTGTCTTAGGTTGTCAGTCTTCAATCGCTATCCTTACCTGTCATCAGATCAGTGGTATCAGGACCACCTTCCTGTCTTAGGTTGGTATAGCACAGAGCCCAATCTTACCCGTCGCTGACTACCAATCTAGTATGCTAAGCCACACTCCGGGGGAGATGTTAGCCTTAAGGGCTGTAAGCGCTTTTAACATCGCTCGCTGCTGCTGTTTTTGGCTGGCCCGCAGATGTCACATGTACCGCACCAACCCAACCGTGGCATGGAGCTTGTCAAGATGGAGAGCCATAGTTCTACTGGGGCTATGTCTACTCTGCAATCTATGGGTTAGGTGGAAGTGTTGCCAGCTGCAAGGTAGTATTAGTAGTAAACAGGGCAGGAAAGACTGTAGAGGAGTTAGACACTGGAAGGGGCGGGGGCCACGCCTTCAGCACTCCCCAGATTAGTTCCATCCTGACTTGTCAAGGGCTCCCCCGCGGGTCTCACTAGGCATTCAGGAACCCAGATTGGTATGTCCTTGTCCTGTGGAAACACAAACAGAACCTCTCTTTCAGATTAACATGGGATTGGGTCCATTCCAATTTCCAGTCAACATGTTCTTCCGCTTGAGGTCGATCCACACAGCCGGTGTGGCGCTCAGCTGCTGAATGGTCCAAGGAGTCCAAAGTCAGAAAATTTAAAATAAAAAGGATAACATTAAGTTTATCTTTAGGGGATATATACTGCACCCCAATTCCCCCTTTTTGTTTATAGAGAGCATTTTACTAGCTCATTTTACAACAGCCTGACCTTGAGGATTATAAGGTATTTTTGTAACAAGGGATATAGAAAAAGATTTATAAGCATTAGTAAATCCTTGT
>PVLC010048935.1:0-10602 GCA_004027655.1 Graphiurus murinus | reverse complement strand
TGGAAATAAACCCCACTTTCTCACCCTGCACAAGAGTCAACTCAAGGTGGATCAAGGACCTGCAAGTCAGACCAGAGACCTTGCAGCTACTTGAAGAGGGCATAGGACCAACACTTGAACACATAGGCACAGGTAAAAACTTTCTCAACAGGACCCCAAAAGCACAGGCAGCTCAAAGGAAGATCAATCCATGGGATTGCATGAAACTTAATTGCTTTTCTAAATCTAAATCATCATCTAGCACAATGGTTACTCTCTGCTTAGTCAATGTACTCACATCATTTTTGCATTGTTTTCCTTATAACTAGCTTATTGATCTTAGGTCTTCCCTTATTTGACACTCTCCTTCAGGCTGCATTTACTTGTAATGTACTAAGGACAAAATTACATCAGAATTTAGAATATGAATCCATTTCCACTGGTGAGAAGCTCTGAGAGTAATCGATTGATCACTTAATGGCAGGACCTGTGATGATATCTGCAGAGATCAGAAACATGGACCCAGTTAGTACATGATATTACCACATTATCAAGTGATATAATATGATCAATAACACATTGGTGCTTTTATAAATGTATCTCTTCTCAAGAAATTCTAATAGAAACTCTGGACACATTTGAAAATAAGTAACTAAAGACAATGCACAAAAAATATCTTTAGTTCTTTCTTTCTGGCTTTCCCTTTGATAATGGAGAAAGAACAATTCTGAAGTGTCAGGTCGTATTTGTGGTACATCTCAGTGGCATGAATCCCTCAAATGGTTGCAGGGTGCATTACTGATGAACACTGTGCCCACTCTTTACCTCAGCATCCCATGGGCCTTGGGAATCATTCATGATGAGAAGCCCAAGGCACTAAGGCAAAGGTACAATCTTTGTGGCCTTTCAGAGACCCAGCCATGACTTGGAATCAAATAAATCTGTTCAGTAGCCAGAGAAAGAGAAGGGAAGGGGAGGAGAGAAGCTTGATAAAAATCTATGTACAGCCAGATGAGGTGGCACATGTAATCCCAGGGCTTGGGAGGCTGAGACAGAAGGATCACAGGTTTGTGGCCAGCTTCGGCAGCCTAGTGATTCCCTGTTTCAAAAAAATTAACAAAAAATATCTGGAAATATAGTTCAGTGGTAGAACACCTCTAGGTTCAATCCCCAGTACCACACATAAACAAACACACACATGCACACGTGTGCACGCGTGCACATACACACAAACACACACAAAGTCTCTATCTCCTATTAGGAATTTGCCTTTGTTTTAGAGCCTTGGGATGTTTGAAAACAAAACAAAACAAAACAAATTTCTAATCTGTGGTGAGGTCATGCATAAGAGGAACAGTTTTAAGGCTATGATATATTAATGGGTCAATGAAATTGACATACTGAGCCTGAAAACACGGGATTCGTTTTTTTTATTTTGTTTATTTCAAGAAGAAATGATGATAATGGCTTTCAGTTTTCCCTGGAATAATCTTGGGTCATACCTAAGCATAAGAGAAGAAATCAAGGCCCTGTTCTTAAAGTTTTCCTGCCAGTCTCAGGTACTAAGCAGATATGTCATCATATTCAATGTATGAATATAGGATATTAATGATGGGAATACTTTAAAGAACCTTAAAAATATTGAGTTTTTCTTGTTAAGTCTTTGGGATCAGAAGGAGAGCAACTCAATAGGATCTGTTGATATATTGAGTTCTTCAGAGAAAGGTACAAGATAAAAGCAGGTCATTTAAAATCAATTCATTTATCGAGATGATTATCATGAGAAGAGAGCATTTTATGTCTGCATACTCAGAGAACATCATTCCTCAAAAGATGTACATGGCAAGGGAGGATTCCATGAATGTGTGTTCTAAGAAGTCCTCCAGCAGCTTATCCTAAGAGCTGGGTATCTTCTGAGGTACTTTTCATTGTATGAAACTTCAATGATCCACAGGAATTCATATTTATGGGGAAGTGTTGACTGACAATGTTACCTAATTTTCATGTTACATGATTATAATTCTGATTGTGTTAAATTTTGATTTTTTAAATGCTAAAACCTTTTGTTTTAGTATTGTAATACCTGTTTCTATTATCTATTTCTTTGTCCACCATTGATCTTCTTTTTCTTCTCAGGTAGCACCTAGATATTAGCATCAATAAGAACCACCTTTGGAACTTATAATGAAATTTTAAATTAGTATGTTACAAAAGTAAAAAGATAGATGTTCTCCCTAATGTGCTTCCCCAGCTAATTTCATGGCTGCCTCATTTTCCTCTTTTATAGTTTAGCTCAAATGTCCCCCTTAAAGGGCTATGGTAATGTTAGGGTTAGGGCTAGGGTTAAGGCTAGGGTTAAAGCTAGGGCGAGGGCTAGGGTGAGGGCTAGGGCAAGGGCTAAGGCTCAGGGTAGGGCTAGGGCTAGAAAGAAAATGAGACATAGAAGGGACTCCAGACAAAGAAGGAAAAACCTTAGAAGAGTAAAGAAGGTAACCTAACTGAGAGAGATGGGAGGGGGGAAGAGAGAAACACCCTAATCACATGCTGTATATGCACAAACTTTTCAAAATCAATCACAAGGCTGAACATGAAAAGGAGGGAAGGGGAAGACAATTGGATGAGAATTGGGGAAGGCCTAAAAGAGAGATGTGTGCATGTATGTCTCTACCATCCTGTAACTCATCAAGATGTATGATTATAATGCATCAATAAATTTTTAAAAAATGTTAGTGTGCTAAAATGTTCTCAGGAACTGCTTTGAAAAAAGACTGGGAAATTTCAATGAAATCATTATTGCCCACAGTCTAAGAAACATGGCTTAGGCCTTCTTGTGATTAGCAGCTCTCTATTGTTTAGCATCCAGCTGGCTTTCCACTCTCCTGGATGGATGTGGATTCTTGGTGCTCAGATGTCAAGCCCTTTAACACCTACACCCACAGTTATCTTACTTCACACTGTTGCAGGCAAATTGGAGAATGGTGCAGCTGAAGACTTTATCTGCTATCATTTACCTGTCTTCCTGCCTGCTTTCTGTCCTTCATCTTTTCCCTCTCTCTTTCTTTTCCTCATATAAACATTCAATTCCTAAATTATCAGGATTTATGCTTCCATTTCAACTATGGGGTTTACAATATATGAATTCAAAGAGGTCATTCTAAAACGCTCTTTCTCACATTGAATAGAATTGTCTTTCCAAGTGAGTAGTATTTTTTTCCAAAGTTAAGTGAATTTCACTGTTGGAACCATGTGTATATGCTGTAAGTCAATATGACCTTGCTACATGTATAAGAGTGTCAATAAGAGATATTCTTTTCTTTGCTATTTTGCAAGGCATATTTAAAATATATGACACCAGGAAATGAAGCTTTTATTTATTTTAATTTGGATTTGTTTTGGACTAGTTTTTACTATTATAACTTTTTTGTTTATCATGGATCCCTGTACAAAAATAAAGAACAAGTGAGAACAGTGGAGGAAAAAAGAGAAATAGCTATTAAAAGCACAAGTTTGGACACCAGGAGATGTAAATTCCAGCTGTGTTGCTTCCTCTAAGTCTTGAGACTCTTGGGTTATTTACTTGATTTCTGTGGTGGGCAAAATAATGGTCCTCAATTTGTCTATGTCCTCATCTTCAAAACCTGTGGATATGTTACCTTACATGGCTAAAGGGACTTTGCAGATATGATTAAATGAAGACTCTCAAGATGGGGAGATTATTCTGGATTATGTGGATGGATCCAGTCTAATTATAAGGGTTAATGTCAGAGGAAGAGATATGGTAACAGAAGGGGGTGGGAGCAAGGGAGAGAGATAAAGGGAGAGAGACTATGCTGCTGAGTCTGAAAATAGAGAAAGGGACCGGGAGGAATGTGGATAGTCTATAGAAGACACAAAAGGCAAGAAAATAAAATCATCCTTGGATTCCCAGAACATTTACCCATACCTTCATTTGGAGCTAATCAAACCAGTTTTGGATTTCAGAATGTTAGTAGTATCAAGCAATAAATTCAAATTGTTCTGAGCCATTATAGTTGTGGTGATATGTTACAGATGAAACAGGAAGCTAATATAACCACTCTAAATCTTGATTTGGTTAAAAAATTAGACTATGATTATTCTTTAGGATTTTTAAGCAGATCATATGAGATGTAACATGTAAAACATAAGAGTAGATATTAAATATATGCTGCTCATGCAAGTGATGGATGAGCAGAAACTCAGCCTCTGCTAAAATCTAAAGTTATTCTTAAGTCATTTGGCTGAAGATTGCTTTTATCATTTGCTACTTCCAAGTGTCCCCCTAGATAACAAACTCTCTGTTTTTGTGTGTTCCCAGAAAAAGCCAGTCGCAGTCTTTATCCAATATTAAATAAATCAATCACATTAATAAACACTTTTTGACTAACTATCCCCCAGTATATGTGCCAAGAACCACTTGGCTCTGTCATATTTCCCTTAAGTTTCCCTTCAAATAATGTATAGTTTTAAGGTTCCGTGAGGTTATTTCTCCCTCCACAAAAAGCTGCTTTTGAAAACCCACTGGTCCCATGATTCTTTACTGTTTTCTCTTTTAAGAGCTTAGCATGCTTTTAAATGGTGAACATAGTAAAAAATGGTTTTGTCTCTTATACTGTTGATCATTTATTGTAACAAAGATAGCATGATCAGATCCTAATTAAATGGGATGCAATTGAAGAGTGATAAGAGCTCATAGGAGAAAGCTTCATGTTGATATATTTGGAAAATCTTTAGGGAAGTAAGTCTTTAGAGAAGCTATAATTTGAAGGGAATGTATAATTTGAATGGATAAAGGGAACAAGCCAAGTTTTTTCCAATTAAAAGAGTACTGAAAAACAACTCAGGAGCCCATTTGGAGCTTGATGTGAGCAGGGCTTGTATGGAAGTGGACCAACTAATAAGAAGATGGAGTTAAGTTTCAATCAGAATGTGGTCAGGCTTTATAAATAATCCAAGCCCTGCTTAGCCAATCTTATTCCTGAACCTCTTTAGAAACATACAAGGACATTGATAAGTTTAAACAAAAAGGTACTTATTTCCATTTCTTTTATAGCAGTCAGGTGGGATAGTGTATACTCATCCATCCAAGATGACTCTCAACTCCAGATGTCAGGGCTAATGGATAACCCACCCTCTCTCCTGCCAAATAGCTGGGATTCTCTGATATTGAATTCCATTAATCGTGGTGAAGTTCCAATTTTACTTATTTATAAGAGGAAAAAATTCTGCTATACATATGAAGTAAAGCAGGACTGCTCTAAGCATAAAGAGGACTAGTTTGGAGAAGGAACAAAGCAAAGAGTGGTTTATCTTTACTATTACTTCTGCTCAGTCACATTAGTATAAAGGGGACCAGGCTGTCAGTGAAGAAATAGTTAGTGGAGGATGCATTAGTACCCGCATCCTCAGCCAAACTTCAGCTGCCTTCTGGTTAGAAGCAAAGAACAGGAAGAAAGTAAAATGAGTCAGAAAAATAACAAATATGGTGAGTCACAGCATTCTTGATCCCCTTCAGAGATAACTGATGTTCATGTTCAAAAGATGGTGACTCTTCTTCAAAATCACATAATAAAGTAATAAATAAAAGGGGAAAATAGTCCATTTCAAGCAACTAGAGTACATAAGAGAAGACATGGGGATTTCGGGCATGGGCAATCTTTAAGCTATATTTCTCAGATGTGTCAAAGGAGAGGCATTCCTGCCTGGAGAATCGGAGCTGTGGGCTCACAGACATCATTGCATGTTGCTTCCCACAAATTTCCTTCCTAATACTTTATTATTTTTCAACTATATACATTATAATAAAATATACCAGAACAGTGCCCTATAAGTCTTTAATTGGCTATGAAACACTTTTAAGTACAACATATAAAATAGGACATGTAGCAGATTTTGTTACTGAATAATAAGAAGGAAAACACACATGTTATCACTAGTTCATGATGTGTTATAATGCAAGTACAAATAAGCTGTCCCCCCTCCATGCTGTGTTCCTCACCATCACTATTCCTTCTTTCTTCCAAAGGTAACCACTATCCTGAGTTTCTTGGTGGTCACATTTTGTCCTTTATATATTTTGCCCCTATGTATACATTACCTAAATACCATAATTTAGTTTTGCTTACTTCTTAGTAAGTACTTCTTATTATATAAGTGGAATTATCTGATAGGTATTCTTTTGCATCTGGCTTTGCTTTTGTTCCTTATAGTTATCTTTATGAGATTCATCTATGGTGCTGTTTGTGGTTCATGTAATTGTTTCTGAAATCATTCTAATGATTCATGTAATTGTTTCTGAAGTAATTCTAATGGATGTTGCATTACATGTATGCCTTCTAGAATGGACATGTAAACAGGCGTCTATACATTTTAGATAACATTTCTTAAAAGAATCCCAGTTAAAATGGACATTCATCATCTCTTAAAGGAGTTGTATTAGTTTCTAGTGCTGCCTAATGGCCACACATATACCAGCTTAAAACAACTTTAGTCTATTGTCTCATGATCCTGGAAGTCATATGGGTAGGCCCGACTAGTTTCTTTGCATCCAGTCTCACAAGGCTAAAAGCCAGTGTTAGCTGAGCTGGCCTCTTATCTGGAGGTGAGGGAAAGAATTAGCATCCAAGCTTATTCAAATTACTGACATCATCCAATATCTTGCATTTGTAGAACTGAAATCTCTTTGTGTTAGCAGAGAATAACTCTCAGCTCCTAGAAGTTGTTCTCAGTTTCTCCATGTGGCTCCGTCTTCAAAACCAGCCAGTACACATCAAATCTTTGGTTTTCAATATCTCTAATGTCTTCTTCTGTCACCAGTGGGAGGAAACTATGTTTTTAAACAATTACTGTACATGTGATTAGATTCAGCTGACCTGGGAATCTTGTTTTCCTCATCAATCCCTCCCAGTATTTGTATGAACACAAAGTGTGAGCACAGTGCTATTTCAAGACACTGCAGCTCATTATTCTACCATTCTCTCATATGCTACAATTCTTGATCATTTACTCATCCTTTGAATATTGGCTCAGGCCACAGTTATTCATAAACTCTTTCTTTAAACTCCAGTGAGGTGCCCCTTTATTATCATTCCAAACACCCTGTGCACTTGTGAAGAGTTATACTTAATACGCCAACCATTTATTAACTCTTTGTTTGCCTCTGTCTCTTTAGGATTTTTGGTATCTCACTGGAGCAAGAACTGTGTCAGACTAATGTCAGTGTAATGAGTATCAAGTAGCAAGTGATTTTTGGCACAGATGACTTCAATTAATCTTCAATTAATCTTGGTTTAGTGAATAAATAAATGTATTGTATTAGTCTGCCTGGATAGTCATAATACAATACCACAGACAGTCTAGGTAGATTAAAAACAGAAATGTATTTTACACAATTCTAGAGGCTAGAAGTCTGAGATCAGAGTGTTGACAGATTTGGTTTCTCCTTGGCTCTCAGATTATGTTGTTATGTCCTCACATGGCTTTTTCCCTGTGCACATGAGTTCCTATTGTCCTTTTTCTTCTGATAGGGAGAGCAACCCTACTGGATTAGGGTTCTATTTTTTTACTTCAGTTAATCCTAATTGCCTCCTTAAAGGCCCCAGCTCCAAAAACATTGAGTTAGAGCTTTATTATATGAATTTCAGGAGCACTCTCTTCAGTCCATTACAAGTATGAAACATTATATGTATACTATAATTACAAATGAAAAGTGAGCTCACGTTTTTAAACAAAAGGAATCCATAGGAAGATATGGGATAAAAGCAAAACAATTTTATTTTATTGTGGCTAAAGACTGTTGTCTAAGAAAGGTCTCAAGTGGCATTTGTACTTTATTAGCAAAAAGTTATCAAGTGTTAGAAATATGTAAAGAGTCACTGGCACCAAAGCAATAGTCAGAAAGAAGAAAAGAAAACTGTGGTGGTTAATGTGGGCCATCGATTTGATTGGACTGAGAGATGCCTAGGATTAGAGACTTCTGGTGGTGCGGGTATAGCTCAGTGGTAGATCACTTGACTAACATGCACAAAGCACTGGGTTCCATCCCAAGCAGTGCAAAACAAAAAATAAAAAAGCAAATAAGCAAAATTTATAAGCATATTTAGCTGGGTAGGTGGCATACTTCTGTAATCCCAGTCTTTGGGAGGCTGAGACAGGAAGATTGCAGATTTGAGGCCAATGTGCTGTAACTTAGCAAGATCCTGTTTCAAAATAAAAAAGACTGGGGCTGTAGATCAATGGTAAAACACCCTAGGTTTTAACCCCCAGTATCTCTCTCTCTCTCTCTCTCTCACACACACACACACACACACACATACACACACTTCTGAGTGTGTCTGTGAGGGTTTATCCATAGATTATTGGCACATAGGACATCAAACTAAGGAGGGAACCCTTCCCTGAATTTGGGTGGTACATCCAATAGTCTGGGATTCTGGATGGAATAAAAAGCAAGAAGAAGAGTCAGATTCTTTTAGAGCAGGTATATCTACTTTTTGCTGCCATTCTTCCAGTCTCCCAGGGTGGACTCTCACCATCAATTCTCCAGGAAGTTTCCAGGTCTTTAGTCTTGGACTGGGGCTACACCATTGGTGCCTTTTGTTTTGAGGCTTCAGGCCCTTGGGCAGAGCAGCTACTGGTTTCTCTGGTTCTCTAGTATGCAGATAGCCATAAACATATAGTAAATTATTTAGATACAGTTTTATTCCCAGAGTGTCTTGGAAGCATTATTAGTATTGTGTGTGTGTGTGTGTGTGTGTGTGTGTGTGTGTGTGTGTGTGTATTTCTTGTTAGGCTTTCATTCAATCATTGAGGACTGATTTGTTGGTAATACTCATTTGCCAGGTTCTGTGACAGGCAGCTGACATGCAGTGTGCACAGTCAGTGTGTGAGCTATAGAAAGATTATAGTGCTTACAGGCATTTGTGTGATTATTTCAATCAATGTGTGAGCTCACAGACCTACAAATCAGGTTCAGTCTCTGTTTGCCAATATCTAGCTTTGTGACCTTAAATGAAACATGTAACATTTCTGGATACCAGAGACCTCCTCTATAAACTAGGATTAGCATTCCACTCAGTGACCCAAATATTTCTGGAAGGGTATTGAATGTAAATTCAAAGAAAGAATGAACTTTAGTTTTTCTCTCACTATCTTGGTAACATAATAGTATGAACTCAAACAGCCACTGTTAGAAAAATAAAATAATAATTATGCAACATGTGTGGAATTTTAGAGGAGTTGCACAGAGTCTTGTATAATCAGAATTTCCTGTTCAAGACCTGATAAAGCAGAAGCTATCAGAAGTGAATGTCAGTAGCACAGAAGTCAAAAGATCACATGGAAGCCATCTGAATCACCCTGTGGCTTGTCCACTGTTGAGTCTATTCTGTCTCTGTCATTCAGATTAACTATACCTGTTGGCACTTTGCCATTGTTGAGCACACAAATGATGTGATAAATCAGTACCCTATATCCAGACACAGACAGAAGAGACATTGGATAATTACAAAAAATTCCTTGGTTCCTGGAGAAATCTATCAAGTAACACTTGCTACCTCACCCATTTGGGATGGAAGATGGAATGATCTTCTATGCTTTCAGATATGCAGAATAAATATCATCAAAATGGCCATTCTTCTAAAAGTGATCTACAGATTTAATGTGAAACCCTTTAAATTACCAAAGCCATTCCTTATAGGCTTACAAAAATCAGTCTTTAGATTCATTTGGAACAACAAAAACCCAGAATAGCCAAAGTAGTTCTTAGCAACAAGAACCATGCAGGAGGCATCACAATACCTGACTTCAAACTCTACTACAAAGCCACAGTAATAAAAACAGCATGGTATTGGCACAAAAACAAACACATAGACCAATGGAGCAGAATAGAAGACTCAGAAACAAATCCACTTACTTACCGTCAATTGATATTTGACAAAGGGACCAAAAACATACAGTGGAAAAAAGAGGTGTTGGCAAAACTGGTTATCCATATGCAGAAAAATAGATAAACCCCACTTGCATACCCTGCACAATAGTCAATTCAAGATGTATCAAAGACCTCAACTAGAGACCTTATAGCTACTTAAAGAGGGCATAGGTCTAACACTTCAACACATAGGCACAGGTAAATTTTTGCCAACTACTCCTCTGTTAGAGGACTAATATCTAGACTATACAGAGAACTCAAGAAACTCACCATTAAAAAAACAAATAATGCAATAAGCAATGGGCAAGTGAACTAAACAGACACTTCACAAAAGAAGAAATACAAATGGCCAATAAATGTATTAGGAAATGTTCAACATCATTAGCAATCAGAGAGATGCAAATCAAAACTACCTTGAGATTTCACCTAACTCCAATCAGAATGGCAATCATTAAAAATGAAAACAACCAGCCGGGCGTGGTGGCTCACGCTTGTAATCCCAGCATTTGGGAGGCTGAGACCGGAGGATCCGGGTTCGCGGCCAGCCTCAGCTACCTAGTGAGGCACTCCGCAACTTAGTGAGACTCAGTTTCAAAATAAAGAATAAAAAAATAGGGTTGGGGGTATAGCTCGGAGGTAGAATGCCTCTGAGTTCCATCCCCAGTACCGCAAAAAAA
>PVLC010048934.1:0-10499 GCA_004027655.1 Graphiurus murinus | reverse complement strand
TGCGAGAGGTGGAGGCTTTTATAGCTGCACCGGGCCTAAGCCACGAGGTGTCTCATACAGCTCTCACCTGGCCGGCCACGAGTCGGGTGTGCTGGTGCATGCGCTCTGGCGTGGCACAGCCCACCTGTAGCTGCTTCTGGCACTTTACCAGGCGCCATCTAGAGGCAAGGTCCAGCTGGCCAGGCTAGGCCCCCGACAATATATCACCATATCTGCTGTCTGAAGAGGTCTCTTATTCTTGCAACAAACCACCATCTCAGAAAATGGTTTAGCCCCTTTCTTTCCCAGTGTCAGAGAGCAGAGCTCCATACCTGTGGCCAAACCTGAAATAAGGAGGCTGTAGTCTATCATCAAGAATAGATCATTCTCTGATAGTTGAGATGGGAGACAGCTCCACCTGCCAAAGATGATAACCTGAGGCCCTCTCTCATCCTCCTCTCGTACTCTTATACAAAGCAGGAGGGCTGGGAAGTCATGAACAATGAGTCATTGGTTGGCTGGTGAACTAGAGAAGCAGAGCTGAACTACAAGAACCAACTGGAATATTTTAGGTCTAGGTGACCTGGAACTGAGAGCAGAAGGTTAATAATCTTTTTGGCCCTAACCCTGAAGACCACGAACTCTACCTTCCAATCTCCCTTTGCCCTGAGCTCAGGGACAAGTCGGTCCTGCTTGTGTTGGAGTCCCTGCTGTGCCACTCAGTAGCGCATGACCTTGGGCTTTAACCTTGGCCCAAACTGCACCAATGAGAATTCATTTGGGCCACTCCATATCATCCTTTGGCATATGGGAGCTCTAGTCTCTTGAGTCTCAGCATATTGCCTCCTTCCATATTCATCTTGTAGCTAGAGGATTATACTAGATACTGCACTTACTGAAGACAACTGGGGAAAACTCTAACAACCCCAGAGTTTAAGAGAAAAATCAACTCATGCAATTTCCTTTACTTGGGTTGAAGATTATAATAGATGACAAATGGGTATTAGATTCAATTATAACTCAATGCACCACTATTGAGTCTCAATTTTGTTCTGTAAACTGTTACTAGAACTACAGATGTAAACAAGACCTGGTTGTGCCTCTGAAAAGCTCAAAACATATCACAGTGGCTGAGCATAGTGGCACACACCTGTAATCCTAGTACTTGGGAGGCTGAGATGGGAGAATCCCAGGATTGAGGCTAGCCTTAGCAACTCAGCGAGACCCTCGGTAACTACTTAGCAAGACCTTGTTTCAAAATAAAAAAACAAAAAGGGCTAGGAGTATAGCTTGGAGGTAGAACATCTCTGAGTTCAACCTTCAGTACCATTAAAATAGAAAAGAAAAAAAAAAGAGAGAAAGAAAAAGAAAAGAAAGATACTTCAGTGATGCTGGATACTGTTGCCCCATTGGTGCTATTTTTTAAAATGGTGGGTTATTTGGGAGCTTTAACATTTTAAATGCAGTTATTACTATTACTTGTTTGGGACACAGTTTATTTGTTTGTGTACCATTTCCTATAGTGGGTAATATTCCCCTGTACCTGATAATTGAGATGAGAGGTTGTATTTTTTGGTTGGCTAGAATACCGAGTCATTGGTTGGCAATTAAGCTGATAATTGGCAACACTGATTATAATAGCCACCATTTATTGAATACTTATTTCGAGCCTGAAAATTCATGTACAATATTTATAAATCTCACAATAATACATTTTGCAGGGAAAGAGAACAATAGAAGCCAAGTAACTTGACCAAAGTTATGTAGTGAGGGGTAGGGTCAGGGGTGTCTACCATGCTAATTTCTTTGCCAGAGTCTGGCAAAGAAATGCTGTATAGTCCAGTTAGAATCTGGGGACTCTACTGGACGAGAAAAACATAGTACTGACTTTCTGGGGACCGTACAAATGAGTAGATAAAAAAGTATAACAGTAAATAAGACCATAAGGGAATTGTAATAAATAAAAAGCAGTATTTTGGCTTCTTTTCCCAGAAGTAGTGTGATTTTTTATGGACATGGCATATTTCCCCCATTAAAACTTTAACAAGATTATATATGTACTTAAAGACAAAATGTTTTAATTTAATTCCATGAGACAGCAGGAAATTGCTCACATTTGCTTTTTCACTCAGAATATTTGTTCAGAGTGAGTCACTTGATTTAATATATAACATCAGTGAGTGTGAACAAGGGAAGAAGGGCAAGTGACAGGGAAGAAATAGTATTGCAAAGTCTAACCACTGTGTTGATAGAATGAGTTAGTGTTCTTCAGTCGAGATGCTTAATATTAACACTAATTCAGAACATAGGGAAAATATTGGCATGGTCAGTCTTAGATCAAGATAGCTTCGTAGCAGAAACTCTCTTTCATGCTTAGAAAATAGGTGTAAATTACATAACCTGAAATACTGTTATATGGCAGTGGACCATGTATGTATTTTTCAAAAAATTTATGCTCTAAATTTTATACACAATTGTAAGTTGTATCTTATGTAGATACAGGTTAGCACGCTTAAATGTCGGCAAATCAGACTCACATTTCCTCCAAATTTGTTTTTCTTCTTTAAGATTATGTTGGCTACTTTCTCTCTTTTGTTTTCCATTTGTATTGAGGAATCAGTTATAAAATCCACACACGAGAAAGTGAGAGATTATGAATTAGAATTTCATTGAATTTAATGGAGCATTCTACCTTAGCTATACTGCCAACCCCTCCCCCCCTTTTTTGCAGTACTGGGGATTGAACCCAGGGACATTCTACCTCTGAGCTATACCCCCAGTCCTATTTTTTTATTCTTTATTTTTGAAACAGGGTCTCACTAGATTGCCAAGTCTTTACATTGCTGAGGCTGTCCTTAAATGTCAGATCCTCTATCTCACCCTCCCAAGTACTGGGATTACAGGAGTGTACCACCACACCTGGCTTAAATCAACTCTTTATAGTTGTTGAATTAATCACACGTATGAGCACAGTATATTCCTCCTTTTGTTTATTGGTTTGTTCCTTAGCAAGGCCTTCTAGATTTCAGCATAGAAACATGAACCTCTTTTCCAATTCTGTGTGAATTTTGTATATTATCTATGCATCACATTCTCTGTGAATGTCATTGCTACTTTTCCCCAGTTTTATACCTTTTTATTGCTTTATTGCACTGGCTAGGACCTGTGTGGGTCAATACTGTACAGAAGAGGTGAAAGGTCAGAGTGGTCAAATTCCTGAAGTTGGAGGAGCAAGTGTTCAATTTCACCATTAAGTATAAACTTTTTGTTCCCAGTATTTGGGAGACTGAGGCAAGAGGATAACAGTTTTGAGGGCAGTATCAGCAACTTAGTAAGACCCTATTTTAAAATAAAAAATACAAAATGGCTGGGGGTGTAGTTGGAGGTAGAGTGCTCCTTGGTTCAATCCCTAGTACCAAAAAAAAAAAAAAAAAGTTTTTTTTTGTAAACATCCTTTCATATTTAAAATCATCCCTTATATTCTTTTGTGATTATTTTTATAAAGCATGAGCATTTTTCATCAGGTGTTTTTTCTGCATCTATTGAGAAACTCATGATTTTTCTCTTTTATTCAGTTAATGTGAACACACATTTGTATAATCTATTCATATATCTCAAATATGTATAGGATTCTTGCCTCCATCATGGAAATATCTGTAATTTTTCTTTCTTATATTATTTGTCAGGCTATGGTACTGTATCAGGGTCATTCTGGATTCATAAAATGAATTGTGAAGTGATTTTTTCCTTTTCCTTGAAGGATCTGTTTAAAGTTGGTATTTTTTTCTTCTTCTTCTACATTTGGAAGCATCTGCCAGGGCTGTCATCTGGGCCAGGAGTTTTCTTTAGGGGAAGTTTCTTATTGATTAATTTTTTTAATGCATGAAGAGTTTTCTTCTTGTGTCAGTTCTGTTGTCTTGTGTTTTTCAAACAATTAGTCCATGTATCTAAATTTTAAATTTTATTGGCATAGCTCATCATTTCCTCCAATCATTTTAATACAGAGAATTTGTTTCCCATTTTGTTCCTGTTTTCTCATTTTTTTTCTTGATCGGTCTTGTTAGATTTAACAAACTTTTATTTTTTTTTTTCAGAGAACTAATGGATTTCCCATTTTCTGCTATTACCTATCATTTCTTCCTTCCCTCCTTCTTTTAGCCTAACAGTACAGTGGTTTTACAATTTTCACCACAACTTAATTTTAGGACGTTTCATTGCCCCTAAAACAAATGCCACACACATTATCAGTCATTTCCCAATCCTGTTATCCCATCCCATCCCCATCCCAGCTACTGGCACCTGCTGAGGCATTTCCTGTCTACGGTTTGCTCTTCTGGGTATTTCCCACAAATGGAATCATAAATGTCGTGTGTGAGCGGTTTCTTTCACTTTGTATAATGTTTTCAAGGTTCATCTATGTTTTTGCATGCATCTGTTTTTCATTTTTTTATTGACAAATAAAATTCCATTGTGGGTCTATATTTGGTTATTCATCCATCAGTTGACGAGCATTTACATTGTTTCCAGCTTCTGGCTATTCCCCATGGGCAATGTGTGAAGATTTTAATTTCTTTATATCTTCACAGCACTTGCTATAGTCTGTCTGATTTTAGCTATTCTAATGAGCTTGAAGTAGTATCTTGTGGGTTGGATTTGTATTTCCCTAGCAACTAATAAGGCTGAGTATCTTTCCATGTGCTTACTGGCCATTTCTATATTATTTTTGGAGAAATGTTTAAAATAATTTACTCTTTAAAATATTTTTGTCAAGTTATGAGTTCTTTACATATTATATAAATTCCTTGTGAGATATGGCTTAGCTATATTTCTCTCAGTTGTCTTTTGAAACACAAATTTTTATTTTGACAAAGTCCAATTTATTTTTTGTTTTGTCATTTTAGCTCTTAAATATATGATCATTTAAAGCTAATTTTTGCAAAAGATGTGAGGGAAGGGTCCAAATTCATTCTCCTGCATGTGGATACCTCTCTTATTTTTTTCCTTTTCCTTTTATTTAGGTTTGTTTTTGAGATAAAAGTCTAGATCTCTAATTTGCAAATGTTCTAATATAGTTACATATAGTTTTCTTCTAAGCACTGCTTTAATTATAAACTACAATTTTTTTCTCTGCTATAGTTTCATTATCAGTAAGAGGTGTGTTCTAATTATCATGGCAGTTTCTTTGTTGGTCCTTGGGTTATTCAGAAGTCTTTTGCTTAATTTTCAAACTTTCGGGATTTTCTATACTTGCTTTATCCCCCAGCATATAATTTATTTTAGTAAGTGCCCCTCAGGAGTGTGAAAAGAAAAAGCACCTGTAGTTGTTTGATACAGTATCATCTGCCCATGATGTAAAATAACACCAGGACTGTTTTCTGTCATGAAGTTTTAGAATGGCTTGTTGTATAGCAACAGTAATATGACCACATTATTTTGTACAGTATATATATGACTATGAGAAAGTCTATGCCTTTTCATAATCCTTACAGAATTTAGGACTGGCATTAGAGAATTTAATTCTAGCATAATGTATTTTATACACATTTGGAAATGACCAAACTCTTATTTTGCAGCTGGAATTCTAGTAGCTACTTCCTACTCCTGGAACAGAATACCATCAAATTATACATAAAATCTCATGCCACTTTTTTCTAATGCAAAAATCTAGTTATATTTATACGAAAATAAAACATGAATAAATCCCAGAATAAAAATTCACACAGAAAATGTACCACTGAAGTTCAATTCTGAAATGTATGAGAGAATTTGAAATGATTGCTATACAAGTGAGGGAAAATACTTCTGGTTATTTAGATTTCAAGTAGCTGGGCAGCAAACCCATGGGATAAAGCAAGCATCTCTGAAGTACTCAGGACGAACTTCTGCATCCTTGCTACTGTTCTGCACAGCTGCCAGCAGGTGCTTGGGCTGCTGGCTGTGGAGTCAGAGCTCCTGGACAAGCAAAGGTCTGGTCCACTCATCAAGGTCTTCTACGGGTCCACTAGCAATGGTTTCTACACTGTCGTTCTCAGGGTGGCTGGGCAGAAACATTTAAAAATACTTACTTTCAACCACTAATGTAAAAATGCAAGGATAGAGTTAAAGAAAAACAGTTTTTATTTAGTCTATCAATTAGGATCATAATAAATAATGCAATATACTCATGTAGTAACAGATGTTCTCATGCATTTATCACATTTATAAATACACAAGAAAGCTGGCTTACAGGGCTGTTGGAAGAAATTTGGAAAAATGTATTTGGCAAAACAATGAAAGTTAACAGTGTTAAGACTATCAGGTTCTCATTCCTATCATTTTAAAAAATACATCCCCTATCCACCTGTGAGCGAATGGTAAGTTCCCATGTTTTGTAAACATGCCAGAGTTAAGCCAATTGCCAAAGAATCTGGGCTAATAGTTTGTTATTTATCAATGTTTCTAATGGAAAACAGATTTTAGAAGATGACAAAATTAACTCTTCTGCATTTCAGTGTGGCGGCTGATGGATTACAAGTCAGAATCATTCAAACAATAGGATGTGTCCGAATGAAATAAACCCCAAAGTAAGTGATTTTAATACTTATTATAAAAGCTATAGTATTGTGGTGCTTATAATTTTATAAGTAAACAACCAATTATCTGACTGTAATGAACTTTGATTAAAGCTTAATTTTGCTAGTAAATTTCATACAAAGGGTTAAAATAGGATAATTTTTAACATAAACCTTTAAAACAAATAATTTAAGCATTTCTTAAACACCATAAAATGTGCTTTTAATTGTTATTTACAATTAACCAATGATACCAGTGTTTAACTTGGCCAACTTCCAGTCATGAATCCCTCTTTCAACATCTGTTATTACGATCTTCCTTATAAATACTTAGGCAAATCAGTTTAGTGAAGGAGAGCGATCTGTGGTCCAGAGTAGTTCGATGTATGGCCATTTGGTTTGGAGACAGCGTTTAATAGGAGTGTCATCTGTCTGTAGCATGGGGTCTTCAAAACCCATCACAACTGCCGTCCCTTCTACATACATTACCTGTTGGGGGGGAAAAAAAAAGCACCAAGGTCAATTAATATTCTTAGTGAATTCTTAAGTGAGAGACAAAGTTTTAATGAGTTAGCAAATTTGACTATATACTCTCATGTGGAGCTTAACATCTACTTTTGTTTTGCTAGAAATTATAAGAATATCTGCTTATTGACTTAAGTGAAAAAAATGAGACAGTGATATAAATTTTTATTGCTAGCTGACCTAGTGATTTTTAAAATTCAAGATCATGATTTTAAAAAGAAGTATACTTGAGTTGTAAAACAAAGACTGTTTCTAATAAAAATCATCCTTCAAATAATTAATATATACCATTTGGAAGAAATTTTACATTATTGTATTACATACCATATATTGAGGCACTTGGATATGCGTGTGACCTCATGAAATGGAAAGCCATAACAGAAACATAGCTATACTTCCTGAGAAGTACTTCATTTTCTCCTTTTAACTTAAAGACTGAGTTTCTGGAGCTAAAGACAATTTGTATGTTTGTTGTTGAAATTTGCTATTACTGGATTAGCTATTTCTGATATGCAGTTCATGAGTGTATTTTATACTGCATGAAAATTTGTGAAGAAAAAAAAAAAATCAAAAAGGATGTTAGGACAGAACCGAAAATCAAAAGGTAGCAGGAGGGTGACAGAACAAACTAAGCAGCACTTTGTTTAATGTCGTCATTGCTATCGCACAGAACCTGGCAACTAGATACCAGAAAAAGAATTATTCTGATTTCTTTAAAAGAAAGTACTTAGAAGTATTTCACATAACACACCAATGAAAATCCTAATTCATTACAAAGCATACACTAAAGCACGAGTGAATTTCAGCAGAAATTCCAACTTCATACAATTTCATAAGAACAGGAATAGACTGCCTTCTTCCAAATATGTATAACTACTTTGACACATTCAGTGGCTGATATACATGATTATAATTACAGGCTTTAATATAAAAGCCATAACTATTGACTAAGATATCAAAAGAAACAACTTTATCAGCTTCCCAAGAGTTCCCTTAAAAACACATTGGCTTTACATCTTTATTTTGGTAAATATGTAGGTTAATATATGTTTGTTTGTAGTGTTGATGAAATGAAGTTAGTATTAAAACTACAACCTCCACTTTTCAATTCTCCAACACATAAGTGCCTTTTTCTGAAGAGCTGTCTATGAGGAATCCGACTCAAGTTATTCTACTTGGCAGATAAGACAGTGCTTGTTTTTCTCAAAGAACTTCCACTGCTCTTGGCGTTAGAGAAGTGCCCAGGCAGAGCACTGCGACCTGGCACCTCAAGGAGCTTTTGCTGCCTGGGGCCCAGGCACAGCGTCCTGGGATGTCTTGTTTCCTGCGATGTTTATAGTAGCACCTCAGGACATGAGCCCTCATATTTCTAGCTCTCGAGTAACGCCATAACATTATACTTCTGCAACTTGATGACATGTATTCTTTGCTTTATAGTTGTTATATATTATTACCATGTTAATATTCTACCTATTTTTATTTCTGATCTTTTTGTTAGTATGTCAGATGCTTGTCACAAGCAGGATTTCAAAAGTTACTATATACAGGTAGCATGGCCATTCAGACCAAGGATAGGACTGGAAATCAGTTCTAAGCCCTGTTCAGTCATGACTTGCTATGTGTCCCCAGGTGAGTCACTTAATCTCCCTGTCTCAGAAGCCTCATCTCCAGGTATGGACAATATTTGACTGACCACCTTGCATGGATCGTGTAGGTGACTATAAACTTCCTCCTCTCCCCCGGCTATGTAAAACTTCAAAATTCATACGAAGCACCCATGAATACACATTAGGAAACGGCATACACCTTTTCTTACTGACAGTTTATATTTTCCACCATATGTACCAATGATTGGGTTTTCACACAAAGATTTTGAACCTGATATAACTTCTCATTTATAATTTGTTAGGACAATGAAAGTAAATTTTAGTATTTTAGATTTGGTTTAATCTAAAATTATATATTTAATTTACATTATGATCTATTTTCTGCAGCCATCTTCCAATCTAGTACTTATGAAACTAGCATATGTAAATCAAATTAAAGAAATATTATGGTTATTCCTGCTAATGCTAGCTGTATCTACCATGACTACTACCTGAATAAATGCCAACATAACAGACACATCACACACGCATTTCATCAAAAAGAGTAGTGAGGCAAAACTTTTGTTTAAAACGGGTGGGTACATGTGGAAGTGAGTCACCTACGTGCCACTGCGCATGATTTTTAAAGAAGAGTAGCAAAGCATAGGGTTAAGAGCACAGGCTCTGAGCCAGACTCCATAAGCTTTAAGCCTAGCTCTGCCCATTCCTGGCTGCTTAATCGTGGACACGGTTGCTTACCCGCACTTCAGTTCAGGTAAGTAAGCTTTATCCTCTGTAAAACAGGGATAGACAAACAATTCTTACTTGATGAGATGATGTGAAATTTAAGAGAAAACAAAGTACTTAATACAATTGTAGTAAATGCTCAATAAATACTAGCCAATTATGGTTATTGGAATCCTTTAAATATTTGTCAGTCAAATCTTTCTGCATTTAAAGGAATCAGTGACAAATTTCACTATATTAATCATGAATGTTCATTTAGAAATATGTAACAGCCAAGGACAACACTACAGATTAATTATTTTGTCACAATATAACTATCGCTCCAAAGTCCAATGTAGAGAACCACATTGATCAAACTGAAATATGACCAATTCTACAATATGTTGTGAGAGTAAAGAGACTCCTGGGATAATTTCTTGACGTAACAATTGTATAGGAATCAGATATATTTATTTCATGAACACAGGTGAAGACAAAGTACTATGTGAATTACTGTACCTTTTCATTATAATTTGATTGCTTCAATCCATTGTAGTGGTAGACAGTAAAAGATTCTGGACCACTGGAGCCCTATTATAAATAAAGTACTATTAAAATGTATCTTTTTTAATCAGGCAATTTCTAATTAGCAATGAACATAAAATGCAAGTTTCTTAAATCTTCAAACTTTCATTGAGGAATCACTTGATAAAGCAAGACACCTAAATGAAGAAGCTGCAGAAAATCCCAACAGTGAAATAGCTGCTTCTGGAGATGAGACTAGAAAGTATAGGGCAGTCTTGATTTTCATTATATGATTTCCTGCACTTATTTTTTATGTGTATGTATTTGTTTAAAGGACAGTCTTCAGAAACATAAAACTATTTCCTAAAATATATCTGTCTTTTCTTTTTATAAACAATTTGTTCCTCTCAATAAATATGGAAGAACAGGAGTATCGTTTTTGCTCAGACCACAATTATTATATACACCAATGTTTCCAATTTAGTCTACAATACTGAATTAGGGATATCCATTCTAAAATTTTTTAAAAATATTGTCAACTTTTAATTAGTGAAAAGAGAATTGCAAGAATGAAAACAATTATTAACTTTTATTAGTGCACTGTAAT
>PVLC010048933.1:0-10592 GCA_004027655.1 Graphiurus murinus | reverse complement strand
TATGCTTCTTTACTCTTTGTGACTGACTAATCTCACTTAACATAATGTTTTCCAGTTGCATCCATTTCCCTGCAAAGAACATGATTTTGTTCTTCTTTATGGCTGAGTAAAATTCCATTGTGTACATATCCCATAGTTTTGTAATCCATTCATCTGTGGATGGACATCTTGGCTGCTTCCATAGTTTGGCTATTGTGAAGTGTGCAGCTATAAACATAGATACACATGCGTTGGTCTGATAGTTTGGTTTCCATTCCCACCTCAGTTCTGTTTCACTTGGACTTCCCCATAGGGCCACTCAAAACATGGTAGCTGTCTTCCCACTAGAGGGGGCAAGTGAGAGAGCAAGGAAGAGAGGAAGAGCATGGGAAACCGCAGGGCCTTTGCTGCCTAATCTCAGTAAGTGATGTGCTATCACTTTTATCATACTTTACTTGCTAGACGCATATCATGAGGTCTAATACACACAACAGCATGAATCTCAGAGAAGGAAACTATTAGGAGTCATTTTAGAAACTAACTCTACAACAGCCTTCTTGTTTTAAAACTCCTTGATCCAGTGACTACTTGCTTTCTTTTAATGCTAGAGCATCTACTGATAAATTAGTAATGTTATAAGCTGCCATTTACATCAGTGCTACAACTCCTACTTAAATTTTTCTCATCTCTAAGGAAAGTTTAGTTTGGAAGAGTTGCAATGCCTTCTAATATTGTTAACCACTCAGAATAAACCAATAAAAAAGTCTATTTTCAACCTGCTCTAAGGATTAATATAACTGAGTCCTAGTCAGTTTTAAATACGAAAGTCACAAGTTTGATAGTTGAAATTTTAAGTCTCCCAGCAAAATAGCACATTTCTTTGCCATTTTGGACACCCGAATCCATTATTTTGTTAAAAAATTGAAATTTTATATTGTGGAAGAATGGCAGCTTTATTATCTTTAAATTAATCTCTAAAAGTTGGATGCTAAATTTTAACTCACACTTTGCAAAATAAGTTTATGAAAACTTTACTAGTTTAGAGGCCACTCCTTCATCCATCATTCAGTTTAGGTGACTAGGGAACAAGGTACTAGACAATGTGTTTCTGGGTCCAGGTTTCTGACATAGTAGCAGAGCTATAATCAATTAAAAGTCAGCCCAGCCCTGGACACAGGATTTGGGGAAAATATTTTTTCAGTATCAGAGGAAAATATTTTCCCTATTTAATAAACATAAACCTATCCATATAATAAAAGACATAAAATTATACACTAGTGTCATTTTTGATAACTCATGCAGATATTTCTATATAAATCATGTGAGCAATGTTATATTTTGAATTCCAGCAAGGACTTTAGTCAATAACTATTTTACATTGTCATATTAAGACATACTAAAATTTGTTGCCAATGATTAAACTATAACTTTAATGATGGCATAGCAAATAATTTAGGGTTTATACTAATTATACTTGCAAATATAAATGAGAACAAGTATAAGGTCATAATAATTTTGATATACCAATTTTCAATACCAAACAAATCCTGGGATGTTCAGAAGAATGTAAAACAAAACCAAAGAGAGGCTAGTTTATCATGCAGCATAATAAATGTCTTTTTTTCACTCATACATTCATTTATTAATTTATTTTTTTTGGTACTGGTGATTGAACTCAGGGGCATTCTACCCCTGAACTATATCCTCAGCCCTATTTTTTATTCTTTATTTTGACTTTGAGCCTGTTTATGTGGTGAATTACGTGTATTTTTTTCCGTATGTTGAACCAACCTTGCATCCCTGGGATGAATCCGGCTTGGTCATGGTGTATAATTTTCTTGATGTGGTTTTGAATGCGCGTTGCTAGTATCTTGTTTAGCAGTTTTGCATCTAAATTCATCAATGATATAGGCCTATAGTTTTCTTTTCTTGAGCTGTCTTTGTTTGGTTTTGGTATTAGTGTGATGTTGGCTTCATAGAATGTGTTCGGAAGGGTCCCGTTTCTTTCTATTTCACGGACAGGGTCTCCTTAAGTTGCAGAGGGCCTCACTAGGTAGCTGAGGCTGGCCGCGAACCTGGATTCTCCAGTCTCAGCCTCCCAAATGCTGGGATTACAAGCGTGTGCCACCACGCCAGCTCATTTATTAATTTTTAAAGTGGATACTAAGTACTTATCATCCATGCTAGCAAAATACTTGGTAGAAGTCCAATAAGGTTCCCAAAGTGGAGATCCTTTGTCACCTGAAGAAAGATGAAGTAGGAATCCAAAAGGAAGTTCTGCACAAAAGACATATATTTGGGAAAGCAGATCTAAATTAACTTGGAAGAAGAGAGGAGGAAGAAAGAGACCACCCTGAAAAATGCCTAGACAGAGGCACTTCATTGTACAGAAAGTTGCAAGTAACTTTACTTAAGATCATATCTCCCTTTTAATCTAGGCAACCAATTAATTTTCTAATTACATATTGTAAGTACACTAAAAGACTAGAAATGCGGTGAAATGTTTTACAGATCCAGAAACATCAAGTGTTGTTAGCATGGCTTAAATGTATGTGCTGGTTTACAAATTATAGCAAGGTCACAATACCACATTTGGAAATAATTAGATGCATGTTGGAATAATTTGAGCATTGTCTTTCTCATGAACATCTGATCTCAACAGGTCCCTCTGAGGAGAATATATTCCATTCTGGGTCACACCTGCCAAGCCTTCCACATCAAAACCTGTGCACCTGCCTCTGGTCCATCTCCCAGATAGTACATTTTTAACACATCATCTGCCAGGGGGAAAAAGATCACATAACAGAAGCTCGCTTCAAATAAAAGATTTTCTGCTGAGAGATTTGGGAATTATGCTGCCAGGATGGCAGATGATATAGAAGCATAAATCTGAAAACTATTCTTTCATGCCATCAGGTTTGAGACATTTTCATTGCCACTTCAACCCTGAATTCTACTCAAAAATATGTGCATTAGGTTAATTTACATAAATAAGATTAAATCACTTTTTTATAATTAAGAAACTTTTCAACCAGACTTTGAAGTGTTTGTACTGAAAGTTGGCTAATTATTGTAAAGTTGTGCACATTTTTATTGCCTATTTATAAATTCCTTTATCCTTAAATGTAATTTCTATATATGAGACAATATTATTTTCATAGTTGATAGATTTTAGTCATTGATGTGACAAAATATATTGAATCTATGTTTAATCCATGTGATAAAGAACTTAATAATCTTATTGAAAAATAAGCAGCAAAGTTTACATGGGGATTGTTTGGCTGACAAAATAATTCATGTGCAGAGATGGATGTGGTGGCACACACTTGTAATCCCAATACTTGGGAGGCTGAAAACAGGGGGATTGGATCACAAGTTCCTAGCCAGCATCAACAACTTAGTGAGAACCTCTACAACTTAATTAGACCCTGCTTCAAAATAAAAAATAAAATAGGGTCGGAGGTGTAGGTGTATATCAGAGGTAGAATGTGCCTGTTCAATCTCCACCACTAATAATAAAAAAAAAAAAAATAATAATAATAGTAGTAGTAGTAGTTTATGTGCTTTAAACTATAACCAATAAATGTGTTTCTTCCTATTGTCCATTATTTTCTTATTGAGTTCATATTCAAGATAAATCGTTTTATATCCTTCAACAATCAAAAGATTAGTTATTTTACTGAGCTTGTCAATATTATCTGTACTTATCAAATATACATTACTGTATTCCGTGGCCTTTTCTACTATGGTGAATATAATTAACATATAATTGAAGAAATATGGAAACTTAATTTTAAAATAATAAACATCATTCAAAATCATATTTGTTTCCTTTAACAACAAGCAATTCTTATTTATGATCACCAAAATAATATTAATACTAGAATTCTTATTGTATGTATTCAGATTGGATGATACTAACTAAAAAAAAAACCTTATAATTCATTAGCAAGTTATATAGTAAGGTTTCTTTTGGAAGTAAGAAAGTTATCCAATTATTTGTCCGTTACACATAAATAAATACCAACCAAATAGTGAAATTCAATGACCAGATATCAATGAGCAATTTTTAATTTTGCCTTAAATTACAAATAATCAAATGGGAAGGAGTTGAATAATTATCTTAATTTCAGAGTACCTAATCAACTTCTTAGACTGCTATGCAAAATAAATATGATACAAGTGAAGGGTTTCATTTCCCTCACCTGGCTTTATTAATCCCTTTCTACCTAAACTAGGCTTACACTACTTTTTTCACCAAACAGTTAATTTAGACCAGCTCAGCAGTCCAGAGAAAATAGTAGGACCAATGAGACAGAATCAATTTCCCAGATCTCTGGGAAGGTGTGAGTTTGAGGTTGTAGTTGATAAAAAATAAGAGCTCACTGTGTCAATTTTTTTTTCAAATCATGTAGTAAAAAAGAAGCTTTCAGGTGAATTTGAGTCTGATATTGACTCCTGCAGGTTCTCCTTGGGTTACAGAGCAGTAGCCTGCAAAAGCCATGAATAACAAGTGAGTCAGTTGAACCGAACTGTGACGCCTGTGGCTACTCCAGATGGTGTCTTCTCACAGTGTCACTTTATGGGAGACAATAAAGAACTTGAGAAGGAGATGCTCCATTTAGAAATTGACAGAACATTTCAGATTAAAAGAATTCTATACCCAGAACCCAAATATTTTAGACATTTTTAAATGCACCATTTGTTTCTCATTCTGATGATGTAATGGGTTGTTTATCTCCCTCATGACTTTGAACACTAACGCTTGCCTGATGGCTTCATGGAAAGGGAAGCATTTACAGCAACATTCTTTGATCTGATATTTTTGCTCTGTTTCATTTTCATCATTTGTCAACCTAGGGGCCGGCACCCATGATTCAGCCATTTATAAATTGTCAGAAGTGACATGCATATACGCAAACAGGCTACTGTGTCTAGATAGATGTAGACTAATGAATACTCTTTCTCACCTTAAATGCTGCTTATCAAAGACTTCAAAAAGCACAAAACATAAAATATTATTTTTTAACAAAGTGGTAAAGTTAGAGACTCTACTCCAGAGCTTGATATCTAAAGAGGAATTCAACTTTGGCCATTGTTTTTCTTCTGAATGTGTTTTTCAATGAAAGTACAAATGACAATACTAAGCAAATTTCTCTTCCACACATAACTTATATCCTGGAATATCTTATCTCAGACATGTAGACATTGTTCAGTGAATGAAAAGGATCAAGAAGTAATTGCATACCACTTGAATTTCAAATGTACTCAGTACAAGAACTTTAAAATACAAATATATATTATGCAATATAACAAAATAGGTACTGTACATTATGAAATGGAGGATCCAGTTAGCTAAATATTTCATAGATAGAAATAATAAGTTCTGGTATGCTCTTGCACAATAGGGTGACTATAGATAACAATGATATTCTGTATCTTTCATAAAGCTAGAAGAAAGGATTTTGAATATTTCCACCATTAACCAAGGATAAATGTTTGAGGAGATATGTTTAACCTGATTCAAACATTACACAATATAAACATGTGCCAAAACATCATGAGATACCTTATTATTAGGTACAATTTTTATGTTTTATGTATCAGTTAAAACAAATGAATTTAAATTTTTAAAACTAACTACTCAAAATCACTTTAACTATGCAACAAATTTTAGTGGTGCTTAATGGAAAAAGTTAATGATCAGAATCACAATAAATAAGGCAAAGATACATGTGCTAAATTTCTAGAAAGAAATATGTAAATAATTTTAACAATGATAAAATAGTTCATGTTGATTAACCTACAAATATAGAGATAGTGACTGAATGACTCAAAGCACATATTTTTCAGTAAAATCAGGAAAAATGGTGATGAAATTCATTTCTTAGAGTTCATTCACTGGAGAAGGTAGTTTCCTGTTTGTGTTTTACCTAATTTGAGAGTTTCTTTAAAGTTTTATTTCACCTAAGAAAATAATAGTCATTATGTTTCTATACAAGTACTTTTGTTATCATCCCTATATTAATAGCTATATTTGCTTCCTCAGTTTATAGTAGCTCTCTAAATACGTAGTTGTCAGTTAAAATACAGTTAATATGTCTCAGAATAACCATTAATATTTAATTTTTATCATCTGGAAAATTTATCCATAATGTCATATAGATCTCTACCAGTTTATATTGAATTATGTTCATATCTAAATTAACACATCATCTATCAAATCAATTCAACAAAATAATATTAATAAAAAAAGCCAAGATTCTTTTTGGAAACAACTCTTTTAAACAATAAAGTGATATATTCATTCAGAGCTCTGTTTATTTATTGAGTGCCTATTGTTGGTCAGTTTCTCTTCTAGTTAATAATGCTCATGAACCAAAATCAGTCTCTACTCTCAAAAAAGTATGGTTCAGTGAGAAACAAAGACTTTTTATATGAAGTCACAATAACTTCCATAAAATTAAAATCCAATAAATAGAATACTTCTAGAAGAGTGTGCAAACATATGCTTTCCTGTGGACATGATAAATGAATATGAGGATGTGTAGCATTAGCTAGCAAAGGGTTTGAGAGAAATAATAGGATATATAGAACTGTGTAGGAGACTATTAGATGTAAAAGAAGTGGTAAGAGCAAAGACAGAATTGTAAGAGATTTATATAGTTTCTGTATTTGAAGAAAACCAGGAGGGACAGTGGCACACCTCTATAACCCCAATACTTGGGAAGCTGAGAAAGGAAGACTGCAGGTTCACAGCCAGGGTATGGAAACTTAGTGAGAGTGCAGTTAAAAATTAAAACTAAATATGCTCTAAATGTAGCTCACAGGTAACCACTGGGTTCAAAGATAAGGAAATCAGCATTTGGATCACATCTCCCCTAAACATGAGTTTGTTTTTTAATTAGTATGATATTTGACATCTATCCCTTAATGTGCAACAGGCATTTTATGTACACTTAAAATCTTTTGAAGTATTTTATGTCTCTGTGGCTGTGGTCATGGGGGAAATTGATGCTGATAAAGGTTTAATGACTTACTTTAGGTTCTAGTCCTAGAAAGTGGTGTAGCTGGGATTAGAAGTCAGTAGGCTGACTCTAGACCCAATCTCTTAACCACAAAGTGCTTAGATTTATTAAGCAAGGGGAATACAATTCACACTGCTTGGGTTAGAATCTTGGTAGAACATGAGGAATATTGGGAAGATCTTGTTTGTACCCTAGTTCACCCACACACAAATAGCCCCACGGAGTAGGCCAGGTGTGTGAAATAGACATGTCTAAATGCAAGGAAAAGGACAAAAAGAAAGAAGCATACACATTAACTTTGGACTCAAAACAGAGCTCTAAATAAAAAAATACAGAAGAAACTGATCAAATACAAGGCTAGTCAGTGGGTCCTGCATCTGCACTGTCCCTGCTCCTGGTCATACTAGTTAGTTTGATGTTACTACATTTTTACCAGGATGACTAAAAGCTGAAGGGAGCAGACTACCATCCCCAAATATGCTACTGTGTTACAAGTCAATTTTGAAGGGAAAGGACATAAAAAATATATCATGATTCAATATGCTATTGCCATCTGCTTCATCTCCTGATCCATCAACAACAGAAGGATTGAATAAAGAATATTACCTACTCTTTAACTCAAGAATACTTTCATCAGTTTCATTAAAAAGAATGACAAACACCTCCTATCAACTCCTACCCCCAAGTGTTTGTATTTATTGGTATCAGTGTTATCAGAGACTTCCTTGATATAAAGCACTGAGAAGACGTGATTGATTCTCTATGCTCTGGAAAAGGATAATTATCATCAACATTAAATTTTTGAAAGTTTAAAATAATACATTGATGAGTTTGAGACTATACTCAATATATAATAGGCTGTGAGTGTAAATAATAGGGTAAAATATTTTTATTATCTCTTTATTTTATACTTTTAAATATTTCTGTGCAGTGTTTGCTTTGATTATTTCCTCTGTGGCCATAGCTACTTTTTCCCTCTTCTTAATATTCCATTTATTTTTTCCATTTACTAGGTGAATTTTCCTTTTAGAATTTTATCAATTATTTAACTATCATTATTTTAATATGTTGAACAAAATCTTTATCAAAACATTTTCATGTTTAATAATAAGTTAATATAAGCACTATATATTCTCTACTTCTAAAATGTTACCTATATTTTTATATTTATGTTGAGTTATCATTTATTTATGTACTGGGGGTTGAACTTAGGGGAGGAGCACTCATTTAGACATGCCTAAATGCAAGGAAAAGGATGAAAAGAAAGAAGCATACACACTAACTTTGGACTCAAAACAGAACTCTAAATAAAAAATACAGAAGAAACTGATCAAATACAAGGCTAGTCAGTGGGTCCCGCATCTGCACTGTCCCTGCTCCTGATCATACTTATGAGATATGGGTATGTAGCTCAACTACATCCCCATATCTTTTTAACTTTTTATTTTGAGACAGGTCCTCACTAAGTTACTGAGACTGGCCTAGAACTTACAATCCTCTTGTCTCAGCCTCCCGCATTGCACCACCACACTTGTCTAATTATCATTATTTTCAATTTTTAAAAAAGTCACAGTTGAATATATCAAGAAAGATAATGATGGGAGGTATGCCATTAAAACTAGCATCCCAATGAAAATGGCCCAATAGGGGTTTTTCACTGCCCTTCTCCCCAGCTTTGTCCCCCAAAGAAAGTAACTATTGACTTTCTTAGGAGGTGAGCTTTTATTCCTTCTTGTGGTACTCCACTTGATCTTTTGTGATTGGTCAGAGTTTGGTCTTAGGGCTCAATATCTTTTGCCCAGTTTCAATCTTTGATTTGAATCATCCTCTTCTGGGCTGGTGGGCTCTTATCTGCTAATCTTCCCCCATCCTTGTTTCTATAGGTTGTCCTCAGAGTGCAGCCCACAGATGAGGCTCAAGTTTTGTTTTGATTTCCATAATCCTTATCTGGTCATTGTTACCTTTTTATCTTATTAACCTTCCCTATTTCTGTTCTTTATACCAATGGCCTCTTTTAACCCTTCCTGTTCCTAAGTCCTCAGCCCTGTCTTCATATCAGGAATATATAAACCCAGTGCTTCATGAAGAAAATGTTTCAGAGAGAGATGAGCTGTTAAATTGATGGTAGATAAGAAAATCCTACAGAAAATTAAATGCTTTTCGTGTGTGTGTGTGTGTGTGTGTGTGTGTGTATTCTATGCATTCCTGTGTGTATAAATGGCCTAAAATGTGGTACCACTAGTGTATCTTGGACAGGAAAGAGTACTTTGTTTTTTTCTTCAGATACTGCATGTCCATTGAAGAATGAATACTTTAAAAGATTGTGGGATAGAATTGGATGATGGGAGTAAGCAATTTTCTTTGCTGCAATAATCAAATTCCTTTACTCTTCCTAGAAGTAACTGCTGAGTAAACCAAGGCCATGGCAATCTGTGCCCTCAGGGAAGGTAAAGGCTGACCACAATATGAATAAAAACAAACAGAACCAGTTCCATCTTTTTTTTTTTTTCTCCTATGGATTGAATCCAGATGCATACTGAACCCCTGAGCTATACACTACCCTCAACAATCTTAAAAGAATTTCGAAAACCCAACATTCATTCCTGAATAAAAAGAAAAGAAAGCAAAGAAATAATATCAACAAAGCAGCTCTTCTTTCTAAGCAACAAACTTTGAAAAGTTTCTTGGCTAGACTCACACTGGCTATAATTTGAATAGGCAAGGACAATAAAATTTTTTACTATTTTTCCAACATTCTGACCTTTACTGTAAGCCTTTACCTCACTGGTTAGCAGGAAGAAATAAATACCCTCTCAGTTATAGCTGTTCTCAATCCAATTATTAAAAGAAACTTTTAATGTGAAGATTATTTTAGATTAAATGTACCATTTCTCCAGTTTTTCTTATGCTTTCCCTGCTTTTTGAAGAAAAAAAATAAAGCAAAATAAAAATGAAAAGGTCATAATTGGGAATGGTTATGACATTTGTGATCCCAGACATGAAAGATTACCTTTAGCCCTCCGGGTAAAGTAGCCTAGGTCCCGTGAACTAGTTCTCTTTTGACAAGATCCCAGATGTGCTTTCAGCTCAATTACCCTTCTTAAATTCTTAAGAAAACTAAGGTGACCAAGAAACACTTAGATATTGACTCTTTGAATCTCCTTCCATCTGACTGTGCTGTCAAAGTTTCTCTGACTTATCTGTACTATATTAATCTTCTGCAACACTATTTCTAATGATACATTCTGTAACCTACTCATCTTTAGTAGCTCTGAACCTCCAAGGACTGCAAAAGTCTTTTTCTTTTTATCTCTCCAATGTTATATCCCATTTCTATAGAATATTACACTTCAAGGCATTATCACCAAAGATGTAAGAATCACCTGATCACTTTACAGGTCATCTTTACAAGCTTGGCTCTACTTCATTGGTCATGGAACTAATACATGGGTTTGAAAAGAAATAGGACAATCTTCTCCCAAGAAAATATCCTAGAAATCAATATTATTATACTATCATGTTATTTGAAGGTTAGATTTTTCTTCATTCTTTTAGGAAAATCCCTGACCTATTCTCAAAATATAT